>JACYXH010000473.1:4074690-4082190 GCA_026745465.1 Lota lota | reverse complement strand
AGCGTTGGGCAATTTTCTAATAGAACGGTAAATCACGGTTGTATATAAAACGGTTTCCATATTAATACTTTCTCAAAAGAATTTTGAGAAGAATTATAATTTCTATAATCTGATCTGATGTCAGTGGCATTTGCTTCAGCACAAGACAAGAGCCTGTGATAGTGAAGGCACTCAAACGGCAGCTAGCACTATCACCGCAGGAGAGCTAGTTACAAAGAAAGTATGACGGCCCCAGTATGGCAGCATTTTGGTTTCAAACCGATTGAGAACGGGAAGCCAACATGGCTGGAGGAGCCCTTCTGCAAACTTTGCATAAAATGTGTGCTCGCAAAGTATGGTAACACATCTATTTGAAACAACCACCTGAATATTCATCATCCACTAGCTTACTCAGTCCTACTAGCTTACTAGCCGCACATCTACCTCCACTTCCACCCAAAAGCAAACTGGGACCAGCATGAGACTGTCTCACTGCCCGGCCCCACTGAACGCGATGTCACGCGATTGTCATTGCGTGACATTGCCCCTCCACCTCTCTAGTTGCTACTAGTAGGAGTTTACACTATTGTCGATGGAAGTGCTTAAAACCAGGACATCCAATTCAATACTAATCCACCAGTACTCACTCAATCCTTAATGGTCAATGGTCCAATCATCATGGCCGAACACGCCCCGCATTATGTACTCATTTGCATAAAGTTAACTGATGTTCAACTTTTGTTCCATCCGTTCAACCCAAACTTAATCTTAGTTCACTCAGAATGTCTGCATTAAATTTTAATAATTCACAGTAGGAATATAAAAACAGCTGCATGTTTGCGTCGAATTTCGTTCTTGACAAATTAAAATTGATGAAGTCGTGCAGGATAATTAATTATACAAGAGTTCAAAGATATATACGAATTAGTTATAATTTTAATTATAATAGCGTCCAAATAACCTTGATCATAGCGAAAGGAATAACAATAAATGTTTTGTTTGTGTTAACGGAACAAACTTTATTCAACAGGAACCGTCAAAAGAAACTTTAATAAATGAATGAATTCACAATAGGCAATTCTAATGCAATCAAATGAGGTGGCATAAAAATAACTATCAAATTAAATGAAAACACAATAATTAAGAGAACAACAGAATGATAGGACTATGGCTTTTTCTAAATAAAGGTCGGTCGGCCTTTATTTTAGCATGATCCAGGTTCTTTGCTAAGAACACTAGCGTTTTCATTTTATCTGCCTTTGAAGGGGACCATGTATGGATTACTTTTGTCAGCTGGGTTAAACACTCACTCCGATGGAGAGCTTGTGGCGCTCATACAAAAGTATTTACTTGCGATCCTCGACAACCCAACACATCTGTCTGTGTTGGCTTTCCACCTAAGAAGTGGGCGTCATCTCCATGTGCGACAGGCCCTCTCAAGTAAGAGAGCATCTTCTGCCCTTTTCTCCTGGGTGGTGACAGGCCCTGTTGCTTCCTTGTTCCTTTGGAGGAGTGGGCCCAGGGTCGTTTATCTTTTCAGGGGCCTTGGTGCTGCACTCTTCCCCTCCCATCCCTCCTCCACCCTGACCACCACCACTTAATGCTCTGCTGGTGCCACCATCTCTGCTAGCAGGTCCACCTTGGTCTCCTCCAAATCCTGTTCCTGGTACTGTCCTTTGTATCTCAGGTCTAGAAGGGCACACTTCCATAGAAGTATTTGAGTGGCTGGAAGGTCATACTGGTCATCCAGCTTGTCCAGAATTGCAGACTTTATGTCTTTCGTCAGCTGGTGTGATCCTGATCCGAAGCAAGCAGCACATCGTTCTGAAATCACTGCAGCAGTGGGAGGATGCAGGAGCTGGTGATGTGTTTCTTTGCGGATAAAATGTCTGTAAACTCGCTCATCCGTTCGCTGGCCATTGACAGCAAACCGTTTTATTGTCACTACCTGCTCAAGAATCGGATCTATCATTGCCTGAGGTGAACCACATCCACACCCCGTGTTAATAAATGTGTTAATAAATACAAATAATTATTAGAGCACATCACTTATTGGAAAGTCATTTGTTTGAAAGTCAATGTCGTACGCAAGTTTGTGCCCGTAAAAATGTATTCATATTCTAAACATAGCCTAGATTGCAAGTGCTTCCCTCTTCCCTCCCTCCCTCTGTGTAAGCCAATAGGTTAGCTGAACACTTGCCACCTCTCCACCTTACCAAAGAAGCTCACTAGGGCTGGCATGAGCCCTTGGCTGTTTTTGATGCGGTACTCAATCAACACTCAAAGCAAAATCAGTTAGATTAAAAAGAATATGCTTTCATTAAGACAAATTAGCGCCTGAAAACACACTGCTAAGTAGCTACACAAAGCAAAATCACTAATGTGTGAATACTAAGGCAAAGAGTCCGGTGTTTCATAGCTTTTTAAAAGGCGCTGATGATCGTATTGATTTGCAGTGCATAGGCCTGGATCATTTCAGATATTCCAAATAGATATTACATATTATTGCTTCTTACAAAGCTTTGTTGAATACTCAATTCTGATTTGTCAATCAAGGCATTCTACAGTCTATTATTTCTGAATAGCAGACCGCTGCTATGATAACATTGCTATGGATGCAGTTCTGTTTTCATGAATTATAATGCTAAGTAGGCTAACCTTAAGAAGGCTACAGAGTTTCCGTTGCTATGGAAGCGGTTCCAACGGCAGAATGGAACAGACCTTTTTTCGCATCATCACCACCCTGTCTGGGTTTATTTCACAATAATTACCGGCTCGCTGTACATTATCCCTTACATAGCACATATTGTTTGGACTGGCTTACCGTTATGAGCTGGCCGTCTGGCAGTCTCATGTCCACCTGCTGCTTGCAGAGTTTGGGACTTTCTCTTCCAGCTGTGGGCAAAAATGCCTTTGATTGAAGATAGAGTCCAATGGTACGTTCCGTCTTCGTTCTGTCCCCGGTGACCGCCAGGTTCAGTTTGTGCCCGAAGCAGTGAAGCCATTGCCATTTCAACAGGGACACAGCGGCTTTTATATTGTTTGCATTGTCTGTTGTTATAGCTGCTATTTACCCCTCGTCCAGCTTCCAAATGGCAGCGGCAGATCGGAGTGCAACAGAGAGGTGAAAGGCTGTGTGAGTCTCTGGAAACAAAGTCTTCTGCTGGCAATGCGCTTCCCAATTCCAATTCGGGGGAGATGGTGTGTAAAGTTATGACATGTAGCGCAACATATTTCTTGCTGACCACGTAACGGTAGTCAGACTGTAGCTGCTGGACACTGTCACCAGCAGTTGCACCTACAGCTTAATACAGACTAGCCCAAATGCATACACACACACACACACACACACACACACACACACACACACACACACAATCATAGCTATAACAGGTTTGATTTGTGCCAATCGAGCTGAGCAAGACACGAGTGATAATGGTATCCACCCTGGTGTCAGTTACTACAGTATACAGGGGGGAAATTGTGTTTTAAAGTACTGTGACCTACAGATGGAATGCTGTCCAATCAATCATTGACTGTCATTTAAAAGAAGCCCTTCAGTGTGATTGACAGCAGCATATAGTGAACAGCTGTATGCTTACGTGCCTGAGTTTACACATGGCAGAAATGCTGGAAACATGATTAGGCATGTAGCTAACAACAGAAGCAGCAAATGAAAACACTCAATGGTTGAAATTGGGGAAATCCATTTTTCATATTTTATACCCAAAAACACATGTGAACACAGGTATTTATAGATCAGCGTGTGAGAAAGGTGAGCAACACTTCAGTGGGGAGAAGATTCTAATTGCGGCGGTGGAAATTAGAACAGTGTACAATGTAAAGCCCTTTCTTGCCTGTCGTGAAACATTGTACAACAATGTAGGGCGACTTTGAGTCCACACGCCTCTGACGTTTGTTTTGAGTTCAATCGTGACAGTTCGCTTTATTAATTGGACCTGTTTACACACATAAAATACTTGAGTTGTTGCAGAGGCAAACAAACTGTCACCCTTTTCAATGTGTGAATTCATTGTTATTTGGGCTGAACTTTCCACACTGACAGCTCCTGGTAGTTTTAGTTTGTAACAGTAAAACATTAATACATGTTCTTGGTACATCAGCTGTAATCAGATTTACTTCAGGCACACAACGTATTTTTACCATACTCCATTTGGCATATATTCATTGATATAAATGACCAATGCATTACTTGTGATTTTCCAAATGGGAATTGCAAGATATTCCTGCCTACATCCAACCTTTATTTTCATGTGTAGGATGTTTTGTGTGTTTGTGTGTGTGTGAGATCCATCCATTAATATTGTCACGCTACATGACAATGTGAACAGTGAGTATCTGTTTGTTTAGATATTCCTGCGTGAACACACACAAGTCCCCAACGGAGGCTCTATAGAGCCCAACGCCACCTCCAAGCTATGACAAAAAAAATGAATTAAAAAACATCTTACGCGTAGAAGTGCAGATAAGAGACTCATTACAGCTCATGTATCAACATATCAATCACTCATGCATCATTCATGCATTCACTGTCAAATTATGCTAATCCTAATTGCGCCGGGGGGAAATTATCATTCTTTATCTGCTAATAGTCTGGCAGGTTTTGGGGGTTTCCTTCCCCACAATTTTTTCCAAGATATTTCCATTTTTCACATTTCTCATATTCAGACCTAATGATCCCATTTTGTGCTGCATACAATAGACTCATAATGCCTTAAGTATGAATAATGAATCGGCGACAAGTCATGCGATGCCACAATAGTACAGGGGAGAGGAGAAAGAAAATACCCAGAAAGCTGTGCAGTTGTTTACATCCGTGTCAGTAATCGAGGAGAGTTCTGAATGCTAGTCTGTGATTAATCGCCGTGGTTACACGTCATGTTAATGATTGGTGTATTTGCAAGTATAGAAAGTAATTACGGTTAATAGAGGAGATAGATGGAGCACTCCATGGACAAGTATGCAGAACAGCACCTCTAATATAACTCTTGTGATTCAGTGTACGGTGCTGGCCCTCTCATTGTAGCTGTGCTCCGCATCTATACATCCACCCTGCTGCTTCTGCGGCTATGTGTGGGTAAACTTATTTTTTGTCCTGCCGTAGCCATCACTTTTGTGCAAAATTATGTGTAACTTCTTACCTCCCTGAAGCCATCACTTAAGTTTGAGTGGTTCGGGATCACAGCCAGCCAACTCAGGGGTTTTCTCTCGCTAAATCAATTTTGGTTTGGGCAGAAGAAATTTCTCAACGCCAGAGACATTTCTGTGTGAAAGCGTGTTGTGTTAGGGAGGAAATGACGTGAGGCACATCTATCTTTTAAATAACCAAGAGGTTCGGTGGTTGGGGCTTTTATTTTATTAAATACAAAACTTGGAATCATTCTTTACAATAGTGATGGCAGCAATGAAAAAGCTACAGAGTGGAGGTTTCCAATTTGGGCAACTTCTAATGCCAAAGTTTTGGTAGTTTGCTGGAAATTAAAAACTTTTTTTATGGCAATCGCGAAAGAGATAATTTAAGTTTAAAGTGGACGTAACATTTTATGAATCATTAATCAATGTTTCTGGTTCTTTTTCGGCTGAAGAAAAATGAAAAAGATTAATAGGTTTACTCCCTGGCTGAATATCATTCAATATGAAATCCCTATAATCAATCACGTTAGGCTGTTTGGACAGCCAGTCAAGTTTTGCGTATGCCTAACTTCGCTCTGGAATCTCCTAATGGAAGAAAAACAAACAAAGGAAATATAATAGAAATACAGAAGACGTACTCACAAAATGCCCTTCATCATGACCAAGGAAACCCATATGGGGAAACAGGTGAAGCTATTCCAATCTACAAACCTAAACCCAGCCAATCACCAGCCAGTGGCTCATTCACATGAATGAATCTTTCTAAAACATGATTGTTCAAGTCTAGACAAACAATGAATCCAGGGAAATTAAACAAACTTGAAGACCATTGGGTGGAAATAATTCAAAAACTCCTGATGTAGCCTAGCATAACTCCTATCTGATATGACTGACTTCACCTCAACAATCATTGCTCCGGCTCACTGATAACTCACGGACATCTTCCTCCACAATGCCTGGCTAAGTCTGAAGGACACCAATGTGAAATTGCTGCTGGCGCTACATGCTACTGTTTAATCAATCTCTAAAAGCCATAAAACCCCACAAAAATAGCCGCTTCACCCGGACAGAGCAGAGGCGCCTCTGCAGGGGATTACCGCTCTGTTTGCGCGACACGAGTCGTGTCTGTAAAAGGATAGGGAAACATTTAATCGAGAACAAAAAAGGGGTTCTTGACAGATTTCAAAGGGAGCACATTTATAGACATGTTTGGTCCGTTTCGGGGAGGGGGGGTCTGACTGGGGGAGGGGGGGTCTGACTGGGGGGAGGGGGGGGGGGGGGGGGTGTTGCAGTGTATGTGGTGGCTGTGGTGAGATACACACAAACACTGAGGCAGAGCACCGGGGTTTTTTAAATAGCGAGATGGCAGCCATGAAGAGCCGCAGCCAAAGCAGGGCCTTGGGCGCGTTCCAAATCCAGAAAATAGCATCTTGGCTGGGGATGCATTCCTCTGTCCTCCCCTATTTATTTTGATGAACCGACGTGTGGCTGGTGATAAATGTTGTGATTGCCGTCGGCCAAGAAGAGGGCTGGTGGTGTACAAATGAAGCTGACCACATGTGTGTGTCTGTGTGTCTGTGTGTGTGTGCAATAGAGTCTGGGATGCATGGCACTGACTCCATCTATATAGATGAAAATACCTATCTGCATGCACACACGCATGCATGCATGCACACACACACGCACACACATACATACACACAGTATATATAACTTTGTTGACGGTGGACATCTGTGAATTCTTGTTTTTCCTCTCTCTTAATACCGGGTATGAAAATGTTAGCTTTAGGCAATATACCCCTCGGACTACATCACTGCTGTCAGAGCATTAGTGCAGCACACGGCCCCATGGCCCTAATACATCTGGATCCATGCACAGCTAGAGCCAAGAACCAATCACACCACTTTCCATTCAGAAATACAACCCCCCCTTTTTTGCACTTGTGGGGATGCTCAAGTTCAAAATGCAAATGATGAAATTGTGCCCTCTCCCTCTACACCCACATACAGGCAAATATGCACACACACACTCACACACACACACATACACACACACAGATCCACAAGAAAGCATATGCACACATACTCACGTTCATACACAGGGACATATATATATATATATATATATAAACCATCATTTACCACGTCCCCACACATTGCCAGCCCAGCATTGGGAGACACACCCATGTGTTGTAAAATAACTCGCCCAGAGATCTTTTATATGAGACACTGGCGGGGAGATATCGGTACAGGCAATTAACTTATCAACCCTACAACATGGATTTATAGCTCGGGCATCCCTTGCTCTCTGGCGGGGGAGAGGAGAGAGGAGCAGAGCGGACACCCGGCCCTATTGGCTCCACCGTC
>JACYXH010000473.1:3992190-4069690 GCA_026745465.1 Lota lota | reverse complement strand
GAAAGCGAGAGAGCTAAATTGAAAAAATTAAGAGGCTCAATGAGAGGCCTGCATGGTGGTGGTGGTGCAGGTGGAGGAGGAGGAGGAGGAGGAGGAGGAGGAGGAGAAGGTGGGTGGTGGAGGAGAGCAGCAGACATACATGATGTGATGAGCGGGGCAGGGTGGATACATCTATGGCAGCTCTACTACTACTGCTGCCGCAGGTAGTAGCACCTCAGGCAGATGGCTGGGGAGTGTAGAAAGCCTGCTCTGGCCTTTTTGTTCGTCTCTGTGTATGTGTGAGCCGAGTCTTCGTGCTTTAGTGCGTGGGATGAGAGAGAGAGAGAGAGAGAGAGAGAGAGAGAGAGAGAGAGAGAGACTGAGAAAGAAAGAGAGAGAGAAAGACTTAAAGAAAGACAGAAAGAGAGGGAGAGAGAGAGAGAGAGAGAGAGGGGGCTCTAGTGTGCACTTTTTGTGATGTGGCACTTCAAAAAAGGTTTTGAGCTGAACAAGGACTCGTGTTTTGTGTGAGCAGACAGCCTGGTTCCAGTTGTGAAGTAGGATCCATCGTATGGATCACTGCGTGTGTGTTTGTGTGTGTGTGTGTGTGTCTTTGTGTGTGCGTGTGGATATGTGCCTGTGTGTGGGTGTCACACATTTGTAGGTTGATGTTATAATGCTCCTGTATGCATTTATTCTAATTGTTTTTTTGCTGTATGTGTGAGTGACAACTGACCTGTACCATAGAAACACGTATTGAATTATTTTCCCGCGGCTGCACTCCTACGCATACTATCTCTCTCTCTCTCTCTGTGTCTCTCACTATACATACTCCCTATTGCTCTTTTTCAATTTCCTGTACTGTGGATAGAGACGCTTCTGTACGTCTTTGCAATAATACAACAGCAATATAATGTTGCATCTGTATACAATATTAAAGTAGACTGTATGCAATATACCTTAAAGGAACGTACTGAAATGAAAAAGTTACAGAATAATTTAACACTGAAAAGATTTGATTCCGATTTTTAATACAGAGGAACTGAGTTTATAGAAAACACAAAGATCCAGCCTTCCACATCTACTAGCCCATTTTCCTGTAAATGTCACAATATTGTTGTCAAGAACATCTCAAATTTGATTGGTGCAATGGTGTGTCAATCTCAAGAGCACTAATCTGTTGATGGATTTGAAGGTTCATAATGGTGGGTGGGCTACGGGTAGGTGGTTTGTGCCTTGTCTATCACTTGACGATCCAGGAGTGGCAGAAGTCGTTCATTGACATGTCATGAACGACCCATTCACATGATTCCATTAACGGAAATGAATAACATTATTGTAACTCACTTCCTTTATAGCGGTGAGTAGCTATTAAAGTCCTATAGTATGCCACTTTGAATATAGGCGGCAAAAAGTTAAGTAAAGCACACTTTATTCAACACGGGCTGATAGTGTCATTTTTATCTCAGATGGTTCTCATCCTCCCTCCAGTATCATTGTTGTTGTTGTCAGAGCAGTGAGATCACACACACACACACACACACACACACACACACACACACACAAATGTGAAGGGCACAGGTGAATGGGGAGTAGCGAGAAGCGATGGAGAGGAGTGTGAACGGGGGAGGAATGGATGTGTGTGTGTATGTGTGTGTGTGTGTGTGTGACAAACGACTACAGTGTTCATAAGCTGTTGCTCTGACATTTAAAACAAACATGGGGGTGAGAGGGTCAGATAGATGGGATGGGGGGGGAAATACACTGTTGTGCTTTGTTGCCGAGATTGCAGGTGAACTCCCCACAGACCCCATGTGCTTTGTAGAGGCCGATCTCTCTCTCACTGTCTAACTACCTCACTCGCCCACTTTTCCCTTCATATTGAGATGGGAAGAAATGCTGCAGTATTATTAAAAAGGGAAAAAAAGAAAACGAGATGAGAGAACGCAACTTCAGATATTTAACGTGAAATAAATGATTTGCCTTTGGCATCACACACAAACACACACACACACACACACACACACACACACACACACACACACACACACACATTAGGGTAGAGGGTGAGACTAAAAGGAACAGGATGCAGCATCCTGTCCTTCCAACACTGTCTCATTTAAGCCTCATGCAGTGTTTGAGGTTAACCAACGCCTTTCATTTCCCCCCTTTGGACTTACTGTCTCGCACCTCTCGCTCACTCCCTGTCTGTCTCACCTATCTCTCCTTCTCTCTCTGTCTCACCTCTCTCTTTCTCTCTCTCTCTCTCACATGGGTTGCAGGGCAGGACCATGCTTTTCCAGTCATTAAAACGAAGCCAAAAACAACAAGAGCCAAAGTGTATGTGTGTGTGTGTGTGTGCTTCTTGGAGCTTCGCCTCCCGGCGGAGCCTTGCATACCAGAAGGGTGAGGTACGGGAAACACTGTCTACTGCTCCCACAACAGCTGCCTGCTGGCTGCTGGGCCACAGTGCTACAGGGCTGCTGGACTGGGTTGGACCAGGGTCTGGGTCTAGAGGTTGGGGTGGAAAGCCCTGGACATGGAGCTGAGAGGAAGTGCTGGTCGTTGGGAACTAAAGTGATGGACTGACTGCAGCTGGTATCGAGCTGGGCCGTTGTGGATTTTTGGAATTGGTTTTGTATTTATTTTCAATTCTATGATTTATTGAACTCTATACGTGGATGTAGATCTTGTTTGTGAATGTGGACTTTATTATATAACAAAATTAATTGTTGTTTTCAAAAATCTTATAGACATTATACCAAAGTTACTGTTTAAAATGTATACTTTTCGGGGGGGATTTTATAATAGGAAAATGTGTATGACAATATGATATCTCTATTAATTTGACAAAATATCAATGAAAACATTTGTTTGCTCCCCCCCCACCAGTCCTGTCCTCCCTCCCTATAGCAGTGACAGACTGTCCTTCCTCCCTCCAGCGGTGACAGACTGCTTAAGCCTTTTAGCGCTAAACTTTCTCTTAGCCTTGACTCTTGACCCTGAGCACAAACAGCCAGATCAACCTGGATGGAGAGAAGGATGTAAAAAAATACGGCTTCACCTTGAAAGGCCATGCTTCACAGCCCAGGAAAGCCACACAAAAAGCAATTAAAAGTATTGATGGAACTTCAATAGCTCTTAAACAGCGCTGCCAGACACCGCAGGGCAACTAGCAGACTAATCTCTTTTCTTTGCTTTTTTCCTTGCCCTCGTTCTCTCTAATTCTCGTGCCCTCTATTCAGCTCTGTTTGGTTCCCTCTCTCTTGTTGTCTTTGACTCTTGCTCAGAGTCGGGCCGGCCGTGGCTATTGGCAGCTGAATGCACTCAGGATAAAAAGCTTGAAAACAGTATTTAGACGGGCGACTGCTGATTCAAATGATTTGTCTTGAATATAACCATATTATTCATTCGTTAAAAAGACTACGTATTCAATTGTATAATGGATACATTAATACTTTTCTACTTTACCAGATGCTGACCTACTGCTGTTTTTGTGCTTTTATGATTAGATCAAGGGTTCAAAAACATTGCTTGGTGGATGATTGATCAGAATAATATTAGAAATAGGTAGTTATATTAAATGATAGTACAACTATATTAATCATAATTATGCAACCGTTCGATAAAGATATGATTGTGTTTTCCGATAAATGCAGGTGTGTGCGCACAAACACACACACACACACACACACAAACACACACACACACACACACACACCATATGTATGCATGTGTATGTATCTACAAAAGGGTATAAGAGAACCAATGCAAACTAAAACCCTTTCATACTAACCCATTCATATAAAATGAGCATCCTGATGTTGAGCCTTAGAGAACAAATCAAGCATGGTTAAATGTCTGTAATTGAGGCGAACGGATGACAAGTGAATGTGCATGTCGCGGGGACTGTAGAAAGTAATGGTCTCCGCCCGCGTACATAATGTTCAATAAAGGCAGTGGATCGGATCGTTCCTCCCCATCAGAGAGGACTTAAAACTTTAGGACTGTGAGTCAATGTGTGTGTGTGTGTGTGTGTAGGGGGGGGGGGGGGGGGGGTCTGTGCGGAAGCAGCGGCGTGGCTGACTAGAGAGGTAATTAATGTTTATCTAATCCCAGCTCAGTGGTTAACCCGCTAATTGGTCCAGTCTCTCTCTCTCGCTAGCAGTGTATAGACGAGCATAATTGTGAGCATCATACCGTAATTGTGTGTGCGCTCAAACACTCAAACAAAAAAAAAATTTAGGGGGGAGAGACAGAGACAGAGTCGAGAGAGAGAGAGAGAGAGAGAGAGACAGAGCGACAGCGACTCATATCATCGCAACTCATGTGGTTAACTGTGGCTGCACTAATGTACTCTTCACAGACACTATCAATCTCCCACACACACTCAGGATTTACTTTTTCCTTCTTCTTTCTATTTGACAGCTACTAAAAAGCTCTGCATGTCAGGGAAAAGGGAGAGAGAGAGAGAGAGAGAGAGAGATAGAGAGAGAGAGAGAGAGAGAGAGAGAGAGGTAGAGAGGGAGAGGGAGAACGATAGCACAGGGCTGAACATCCAGGAGTGGTTTGGGGGGAGGGGGGTTGTTTACTGCCAGCCTTCCTGCGGCGCTCAGGCCATTCAAGCCATGCTGCTGAAACCTGCTGATTTACGACGCCGTGCTTCCTCCTCCCGCCCAATGTATACATTTACACCGGGGCTCACGCTTTACCTCCGGCTCTCATTACGCCCTCTCACTCACTCACACACACACACACCCACACACACACAGAAACACACACACTCTTTACTTTGAACAGCGTACCTTTGCACTGGTTGGTGTTCTTGTCCAGGATGGCCTTGGTTGACACTATTTTTCCATACCTGGAAAGAGAGAGAAAAAAGAGAGAAAGTGAGCGAGAAGCAATCAACGCTTGAGTTGCTTTGAGAGCATTCTTCCTCTTCTTCTTCTTCGTCTTCTTCTTCTTCTGCTCTGTGACTTATGCGCGTCCTTTGTGAGCCTGTGCTGTTCGCTCAAGACCCTAGTTGTCTGCTGTTTAGCCATGACGAGCAATTTACAAAGTGGTGCAAATGTCAAAAGCCACTGGAAAGAGAATTCATTTAAGGTTAATAACATTATGTGTTTGGTTGCCTTCCAATACATCGCCGTCCCCCGTGACATTTGAGGAACTCAACTGAAAGAAAAATCCCTCCAAAAGGCTCAATGGCGCGCACACACATTCTGCAGTCATCCAGACACAGTTGTGTGTGTGTGCATGTGTGTATGTGTACGTCATGCCGTAACTAAAGACATCATTTTAAGTGGAATAGGCATTCAGAAGCATTAGCAGCCTAGCTGTGGTTCTAGTTAGCTGTAGCTCTGTGCGTGTCATTAGCATTGTAAAACAATTATATATATGCACGTGTTGGTAATGATATTACCCTGTCCATGATATAAAATTAATGTATACAATTTAATACAACATCACATCTGGAGTTGTGAAAATGGTGATATGGTGAAATCTGATACTTACATTTGAATAAGTGTTAACAAGACAATGATTAAAAATGAATTATAAACACATTATTGTCAATGTGCATGGGTGAATCCTAATAGAAAGTATTGGCAAGCATGCATTATCTATTTTGCGCTTGAGGCAATTTGAGGAGCTGTGTTAAACAGTAACAGTATGTTACTATGAATGTTTGTTTCAATGCATTTTGGACAAGATCCTGCACCGACCTTTCATTTGTTTGTATAACTTCTGTGTGTTTTCTGAGTTTTGATTGAATACTACTACTACATTTAAATCCAAACATCGACTAGTTATAGTTACCCCTGCTCTCATATACAAGTTTACAAAACTGGTATAAAGTCTTGATGCTGACATTAAAGAGTGGTTCAGTCCCCTGGGTGTATATAGGCTTTAATGCTTTGTATCACAACCAAAGCCTACATCAATGTGTAAATAATTGTGGGTAAAGAACAGTTCAAGGCACACATGCTGCACTTGTTTGCCACGCCCTATCAAGTGGAAGAGGGAGGACAGCAGGAACACAGTAATATGTTGTATGGTACACAACTGGTGTGGGTTGGGGGAGGGGGGGACATGTGCTTCTGTCTGAATCATGCAGCACATACTTTAAGTGGTGTCTGTGCATGTGTGTGTGTCTGTGTAAGTGCACACACTTGCACCCGGTGTGTGCAAAAAAAAGAAGCCCTGTCAGATAACTTAACCAGAGACACACACACTTAGCTCGCTTACAAAAATGCACACACACACACACACACACACACACACACACACACACACACACACACACACACACACACACACACACACCGAGTAGGGGAGAGTCAGTGGTGCATCTTGGCCCATATTTCAGCAGCAGGGGATAATTGTGCCATTTCTCAACGCGCGGCACAGACTCTATTTACTGCACGCTGCGGTGGGCATGGTGCTGGATATGAACTGATGAGCTCCAAGAGGAAAACTACTAGCTGACACACACACACAAACACACACATACAAACACACAAAACACAAACACAAGCAGGGAGACAAACACTTTTCACACACACACAGACACACAAGTGGTGAGACAAACACATACACACAGGCACACACACACACACACAAACAGAGACACACACAGAAAGACAGGCACACAAACACACACAAATAAACAAACCCATAAAAAAAGGCAGCCATATGACAGGCGCAAACATAGACACATGCACGCGTCGGCCCATGCTACACACACACACGCATGCACACACGCATGTACACACACACACACACACACACACACACACACACACTGAGGCCAATCAGTGTGTCAGTGCTTAGCCATAGGGATTCTACAGTCTATTTTGTACGACGGTAAAGCGAGCTGGCATGTAATTTTTCATCATACTGTGCCACTTCAAATCACAGGCTGAGAGCGCCGAGGAGTGGAGAGTGAAACAGCACCTTCTCATTTGATTACAGAACACATGGCGGTGACCGTCTTCTGTCTGGATATCACTAAAAGGAAAATCTCGCAATACAGAATTGCTTTATTCCTATTTAGCACAACGTTTATTCCTGACAGAAAGAGCTGCTTGTCTGTTTGTATGTGTAGTGTAGTGGGGTGGATGTGTTTCATGCGTGATTGTAAAAAAAGGGTTTAATTTGGGGATTTTGATGTTTTGTAAGCATACAAATACATCTCTATCTCTTAACACTGTCAAGCACATACACACACACACACACATGCACACACACACATACGAACACGCACATGCACACACACACACACACAAATGCGAACACGCACATGCACACGCACACACACACACACACACACACACACACACACACACACACACAGTTAATGCTTCCAGCCTGGGAAGCAGTTTAAAAAGCTAAATGATTTTGGCATAATTTAGGGGAAAGTTCTCATTAAAACTTTGTTTGGACTGCAGGGGTAGTGGGAGACAGTAGCTCCTTGGGATGCCAACTCATCACCGCTTGCCTCATTAAGTTGTAAAGATGGTCCATCAATGCCTCCCGACCACGCTCCATAAATACCCCTTAAAGATGAAACAGACAAGGTGGGGGAGAGAGAGCACCAGTGCCCATAATGGACACCCATTGGAGGGAGAGGAGCACTGGAATCAGTGGATACCTGTGTGTGTGTGTGTGTGTATGTATGTGTATGTGTGTGTGTGTGTGTGTGTGTGTGTGTGTGTGTGTGTGTGTGTGTGTGTGTGTGTGTGTGTGTGTGTGTGTGTGTGTGTGTGCGTGTGTGTGTGTGTGTGTGTGTGCACTTGAGTTTGAACTAGCCGGTGATTACAGATATTGTGGATGGAGAAAATTATCCAATTGTAGGAAAGGATAAATTCAAGCCATGTTGGACATTCACATCAATAAAAATACCCATATTTCTGAAGATTCATTAGCCCATATGGTTCAAATTTGGGACCTTAAATCGTGCCGTATGCATGCCAATGCTATGCAGAGGAGAGAAAGCCTACTTAAAAGCATTCCCATTAGAACGTCACTGTTTTTACTCTGATTTAGCCTATGATTTGAAGTATCTGCAGATTGGTATTGGGATATATTTCTGCTTGAATAATCTGTTATGATTATATATATAACAACGTTTGATGGTTGGATGGATGTTTGCTATTTGAATTGGAAATACACTTGTGCTCGAATACAGACTCTGCTTCCAATAGGCTTAGATAATAATGTTGGCTTTATACTCTGAGGAGTACACAGTGCCTGGTCAAGGCTTGAATGAACGAGCATTAGGCATCAAAATAGACACCAGAGAACGGACATGAGTATATGTAACACTAGATGGGTCATTTCAACATATCTAAAAACTGTTATCTAAAGCCTCACCTTGGCACAAATCTTGTGGGCATCACTAGCAAAACCCTAAATCCACATAGATCAGGCTAGGATAGGGCCTACATATTGATAAACAGCTACTGGCACTAAACGCCCATATGTGGAAATCAATTCTTCTTCATATTGATATTCGTTGCGAAACACAAACTTCAACACCTGGATGGTTTGACGAGGCGAACATTGCCCACCAATAATATAAAAAAAATTGCTAGGGCAGGAGGACCTGCAGCCCGCTGAGCTGGCTCTCCCGGTAAGGCAGGTGTGAGGGAGCTTTGATGTGACAGAGACGGCACCAATGAAGCCTCAACCAAGCCCTGCTGTACCACCACCATGCTGGGGCCCAGGCGCAGCGCCTGTCTCCACTAATCCTATTTCAATCACTCTCACAGGCTCTTATCTCTGACTCCACTGCCCCCGGCTCTCCCCCCTCCACACACATCTTTCCCTCCTCCCCTCTCTCTCACTCTCTCACTCACCATCTCTCTCTCTCCCCGCCAAATCTCATTCTCTATCAGGGTGTCGCTCGCCCATTTGTCTTTGTCTGGCTTATCTTCCATTTCTCTCATTACTTTCTTTCCTGTCTCACGTTCTCCCCTCTAGTTCATCTTATTCCCCTCATTATCCTCTCTCTCTCAGCTTCTGTCTCTCTCTCCATCTCTCTCTCTCTCTCAATTTCCACTGCCCCCACCCTCCTCTACCCTACTCACTCTCTCTCTAATAGGAATCCCATGGCAATCATTCTGTTGCCATATCCAATCAACCATAAGAAACGAAGACTTGAGAATAAAACCATAAAAAGATACAGGGTTTATGAGCTATTTTCGGCTGGTGAAAATTTACAAATTGCAGCCAGTGTAAAACATGCGATTCGTTTGACAGCTGCCTGGCAACGGAAAGGAAAATTTTTTTAAATGTGTGTGCCGAGCGGAAAGCGTTGACATTCATAAGAGGGTGCAGCAGCTTAACACACACACACACACACACACACACAAACACTCACTTACATGCATGCACCCTTAAATGCACAGGCACACACACTTACAGTATGTCAAAAATTATAACATACAATTCTCATTTTCAACAGCCTATTGTTTCTCATGAAGCTGAGGTGTTGCATGACTGTTGGGCAGTATTTCGATTTGTAGAGAAAAAAACACACACACACACACACACACACACACACACACACACATAAAAGCGAAAAAGTCAGGGCTGAGTGACATGGTGCAGGCCTGTCAATTTGTTGTCATGGGAGGCGAGTGTGTGTAGTGTCGTGTACTCTCGCGTGGATGTGGGAAAAGACAAAGAGGCGAGCGTCCAGAGGCCCAGTGCGGCTCTGCAGTCAAATGCAGAGTGCTGGACAACGTCTGGCGTACCACCTAAGACCACCCAAGTACTTAGACCAGACCTTGTTCTAACATGACCTGTTTGTTTTTGGAAATGTGTGTGTGTGTGTCTGTGCGTGTGTGTGTGTGTGTGGGTGTGAATGTGTCTATGTGTTAGTATAGAAGATACTGCCTTCATGAGACATTTTAGGCTGAGGAAGTTTACTTGGCGTGTTTTTGTGTTTGCCACGTGTGTGTGTGTGTGTCAGCGTGTGGGTGTGTGCATGTGTGCATGTGTGTGTGCGCGCCTGGGCAATCTGGGGTCAAATGTGTGGTTTTCGCTTTGGTCCAAAAGTGCAGGTTATGGCAAAAACACATTCAGTAATCAGAAAGAAAATGTCACCGCTGATCAACTCCCGCTGTCGCTTCCCCCCCACCTGTCAAACCACATTTGCACCTCTTGACATACCCTATAAAAATGGCCAACCAAAAGCACATCTGCATATGTCAGTGTGAGCTAAACTAAATTACCATGCACATTTGATTTCCCTCTCCACACCTTCTTGGGCCCCTTGGCCACAGGTATGTGTCCAAAGGCTACAGCAAGATTTACTGCAGGTGTCAGGACTCCATGTCCTGACACTTGCAGTGTCTGTAGAGTATACTGTAAATGGAGAGGGGCTAACCCCTTTATGTTAGCCAAAACGCAGAAGTGAGTTAAAAACACTGCTGGCTGTCAATGCGGTTCGGTATTCAATGACAATGGCATTCAATAAACAGCGATGATAGAAAAGTGTTAGCTCGCATATGCACATTTTATTAACAGCAAAAGGTGATGCTTCGCTCTATATGCACCATCGTAATCGTATTACAAACAAACCATATTCAGAACCATTGCAGGGGAATAGGGAACGTGTCAGAGGCCCTTTGTGGGGATGACATAAGACTGTAGAGTATACTGTAAATGGAGAGGGGCTAACCCCTTCATGTTAGCCAAAGCGTAGAGGTGAGCTAAATACACTGCTTAATTAATTACCATTTACATTTCCCTAGCTCAAACATTCCCTGATTTCTCAAAGGAGACATTTATCTATTGCATGAATAATGTACTTAAACAAGTTTTAAACAAGTGCCCGAACAGAGTTTCATGATCACTATTTACGTTATATGATACTTTGAATCAGGGTATGTTTAATGCGTGCTAAAGGGAATTTAACAGTGGTTTTCTTTCCAATAGCATTCGTGCATGCAGTGAGCAAGGGTAGAAAATATTATCTGAAGGAAATATATTACTAGTTACATCATGCTTGCTAGTCCCTTAGTTAAATTCAAAAAATGAACACAGAATTTAAATTAAAAAAAAAATCTATTCAAGTGGGTGTTCTCGCTGAGATGTAGCCTTTCATGGACACATTGCCAGATGTACTCATTTTTCAGGGCCTTTAAAATGGGAAAAATATATCACACATATTTAAAAAAGAAGGAAATAGAGTAAGAAAGAAAGACAAAATTGAAGAGAGAAAGATAAAAATAAAATAAATATAAAAAAGAAAGAAAGAGAGGGAGATAAATATAGAGAAAATAAAGCAAAGATGGCAAGAAATAGAGAGAGAAAATAAAGAAAAGAGGGCGAGAAATATATAGAAAAAATTAAGAAATAAAGCAAGCAGGAAAGAAAGACAAAAGTAAAGAAGAAAGATAGACAACTAGAGAAATAGAGACAGAAAATAAGAGAAAATAAAGAAAGACAGAAATTAAAGAATGAGAGAGAAAATGAAGAATGAGAGAGAAAAGAAAGAAAGAGAAAAGAAAGAAAGAGGGACAAAAAGTAGAAGAAAGAAAGAAAGAGCGAGACAAAAAGAAAGAAAGAAAAAGAGTTAACAAATTAAAGAACTATAAAAAAGGAGAGAAAGAAAGACAGAATGAAAGGTTTACAGCGAAACCTTTCCTAGAGGGCAACTGTCTGGGGGAAACTGCTGCTCCTCAGTTAACCATCAGAGTCTATTTCTGTGACTTCCCACATGACCTTTGAACCTTTGAGCCGGTGGCACGGTGTCAGAATAACTCCTGCGTGAAGCCGGCATGGAAGTGAATCCTAGAGCATTGGTTCCACACTAGCCCTTTTCCGCGGTTCAACCGTCTCAGGTGAAACTATCATTTTCAAGATCGACTGGCGGAGAAAACTACATTACGTGATGGACACTCGAAAGGTGTTTCCAGAATAATCATTTCGAACAACTCTCTCTCTCCTATTATTAAAGTTGTATTTTCCTCCATTGCGTAAGAAGTAAAATTACAAAAGGATGTGCTGGCAAGGACTTGCCAGTTCATGTCAAACTCACAAATGGTTTTCCTTTCAAATCATTAGCCGCTTTGAACAAGTGTACTGGGCAGAAATGTAATATTGTCTAAATTTGACATTTACGTACATTACTGATCTTTATTAAAGTTCCGTTTTTATTTTGCGTCGCATGCAGACACAACCTGATAGCCACCAGATATAAATATGTGCAAGTAGTATTGCTAATGATACCTTGCAGGCACTGTGGATACAAATATAGTATAGTAAATATAGTACACAAGCTCATCCCCCATATTTGTTTAGCATCACCAAGCAATCTCAAGCTGCTCCTTCTATCTGCGGTTATAAAACCACCTTCGGCAGAGTTGCCTTAAATCAGCCAGAGTCGAGTGTTGATGGAGTGAAAGTAAGAAATGTTTTTTTTGGGGGGGGGGGGCTGTGAGCAGGTTTACAGATTACTGTGCAGGAGAGGAGGTGAATCAAGTGGAGTTGACAAATAATGTCAGAGTGACAAATCTCCCTGACCCTGCATCCTGCCTCCGAGCAGCGGAGTGGGGATGTTGTTGCTGTTGTCAGGATCGGGGTACATGTCTGGCCTTGAAACACACACTCTCACATACACATACATAGACACACATATACATGCACACATGCACACACACACAAAGCATAATAGGCAGAAACTCAGTACTAATGCATGAACACATGTGGTTGCTTGCCTCCACCACACACACATATACGTAAGTGCAGAGACACACTCCATCACTAGCGGGATAATGTATTTTATTTTGTAACAGGATGTATACACCCGATTTCAGAGGCTGTAGAGATGGAAGTAGCAGTGATACTCTCCACAGAGACACCCAGAGTGCTTCTAATGGAGGTTAGAGAGAAATTATAGCCCTGGTTCCTCAATGTGGGCCTGGGTGTGTGTGTGTGTATGTGGCTATCGGGTGCGTGGGAGCATAAGTGCATGTGTGTCTGCACAGCATGAGTGAGTGAGTGATGTGTGTAGGTGTGTATGTATGTGTGTGTGTGTCCAGACAAGAGAGGGAAAGAGAGAGAGTGTGAGCGAACAAGCAATAAATGACAGTAGGTGGGAGTAGCGTTGTATGTACTTTGCTGGTATCTCCCCTCTTTCTCAAATACCGAAATGATGGGCCTACGCACGCACTGACACACACACACACACACACACACACACACACACACACACACACACAGGCCGAAGTTGTCTCTTTACAGAGGCGGACTTGCAGTGAAACAGGGGTTTTATTGTGGTGCGAGCCCCCCAGCCCCGTCATGCATGCACACCACACCACGCGGCAGGGCTGTCTGACACGCACAGATGAACACATCTCATCTGTGTGGCCGCCTCCTGCTCACTGTACACTACAAACCCATCCAGATGAGAGTGAGAGAGGCAGCCAAGTCAGCCAGGAGAGAGAGAGAGAGAGAGAGAGAGAGAGGGTGGGAGGCATGTGTGTGCATGAGTGAGTGAGTGAGTGAGTGTGTGTGTATTAGTATAATGGGTGTGTGTACTTTGGCAGCATATAGGAAGACGGTGTGCGGGGCTTGTGGTCTTCCACGTCAATCAGTCTTTAAGACGCCACAGCCTCTGCTGTTGCTGTGCTGCTTATAGGTGCACGGGGATCAGCTACACGGCCACAGTCAAGCTTAATGCACAGCCAGGCGTATGTCTGTGTGTGTGCGTGTATTAGTGTGCAGGCGGGCGTGTGTGTGGCTGTGTGTTATATAAATTATTGGATTGGTTGCTATGGTTTCCCTGGCGGTGAGCTGAAGCGGGAATGCATGTTAATGACCCAAAAGGCTTATCGTATTCCATAGACCGCAACTTTGCCAATACTGATTTCTGAAAAATGAATGTAGTGAATGCAGTGACTGGAACAGAACGACTACATAAAAGTGCAATTAGCGTTGCATGAGTTTTTCCAATTAGGATTTTTGTGTGAAATCATCTTTGTCTATTAAAAGTGTGATTAACATATTGTCACATAATTATTTGCTTAAAAGAGAGTTAAAACAATGTAATATGATAACGATGACAATGGCGGGCAATATATCTAAATATTGTCAGGTTATTCAGTTGTTTAGGGTCTCGCTGTCATTCATGCTGTTGAGCTAAATTGTAATTTGTTGGACCAGTTAAGCTATAGTTAAGTCATGCTTTTTCCAGCAGAGTTAAACCGCAGAATCATTTTGGAATAGGCGTTGTGTCTGTTCGCTGTGTATACAGTAATAGGGAAATTAATAATTTAGCAATCTGCCGGAGGGTCAATCAACATCAGAGCAAAGAGCAAATAAAATAAATAAATCGATGCAAAAGGTGGAAGAAGACGTTTGTGCTGTAGTTCGTTAGGCAAGCTAAACGAAATGGCCATGTCGTCTGCTGTCGTCGGGGACGACGACATCGAGGGCCAAAAAATAAAGAGGCAGAGAAACAAGGGAGACACGTTTATAAAAGAATTATAGCAAACAGGTAAAAATACAACCTCAGAAATATCACGAATAAACCGGCAAAGGTTTGGCAGAATGGATTGGTTTAATCCTAGCAATAGAATACAGATCTAGCTAGCTTATAGCTGGTGGCCATAACTGTAGTAAAATACACAACAGACACACACAGCGAACCCGTCAAGGTCAGTGAGTGGGAACATCTCTGCTCATTGACAGTATCGTAGAGCTGGACCGCTAGTTAGCCGGACTAGCTAATGTCGAGAGAGAGAGAGAGAGAGAGAGAGAGAGAGAGAGAGAAAGAGAGAGAGAGAGAGAGAGAGAGAGAGAGATTTGGGAAAATAATCTTCACTATATGCAACGTCTGAGGCTCTTAGTCTGGAGAACAGGTGGTCCCAGGGTCTGGACCCCCACCCCCACACCCCACCTTCTATACTCTCCAACTCTACTTTGCGCGATCGGTGGTGATTAGCCCTTGATTTAGCTCTCCACTCATCCTGCACCCTCCCACCCACACCGCCATCTCTCACCCGCCCCCACCCCATCCACCCCACAGCCTCGGTAAGGAGAACCAGACAGATGGAGGGAGAAAGTGAGGGGAGAGCAAGGGGTGGAGGGGAGAGGGGAGGAGTATAGATGGGGGTGTGTGCGGGGGGGGGGGGAGGGGGGGGGGACTCTGGGCGCTCTCCATCTAAGCACTTTGAGTTATGGATTCGAGCTGTTGCTGGCAGAGCAATCGCTGGCTGCTTTTAGTTCTCTTGTTATTGCAGGTGTGTGCCGTACGTTAACCCCACTACAAAAAACGTTGATACAAAAAAATCTAAATAAAAATTCAATGAAAACAGAAAGGAAAGTAGAGAGGAAAAGAATTGCAATGAAGAATTTCCCCACCAGCACTGGCTTACGTTTCTTTCTTCCTTTCATTTATTTCCCGTACGCCTACAAACCTGGAGCCACCGGCCCTCTCCTGGACGGTGGAGTACAGGCAAGAAAAACAGAGGCGCTTCCTGACCACTGGCCTGGGCGAGAAGCATCGTAAAAAAGACGTTGCGTTGCCCAGGAGTGTTGGGTTGCCAGGGGTGACTGGCTTGGCTCAGACTGACAGGCACTCGCTGCTCGGCTCTCTGGGAGTTGGACGCCTGGAGCACGGGATGGAGGGGGGTTGCGGGATGGGGGTGGGTGGTGGGGTGGGGTTAGGGGTTGATTGGCTCTGATCGTGAACATGGGCGGGCCTGGGCTAAAGCCTTTTATTTTTCTCCTTCTTTTCTCACGGCTGCTCCATCCATCTACTGTATCTCTCCACCCACCTAACCACCCAAACACCTTCTCCCTCCTCCCTCCCTCACATCTTCCCTCCCTCCCTCCTGCATTTCTTCCGTGCTGTTCGTTTAACTTCTGGACTCCCTCTCTCTCACCCTCTCCAGCCGCCTGTCTCTCGGGCCATATATCAGGGCAGAGGGCTGCAGAGAGCCCCATCCATCCAGTCAGGCTGAATAAAACACAGATTAAGCACCCTCCAGAACCCACATAATTGCTCGGCCAGCGGCTCTCAGCGTGTAACTCCCAACAACATCATAAGAGACTCTTTGACCTCGGCGATATACTGGGAGGCTTGTCCGATTTGTCAGATGATCGAGTGTGCGGTTGTTGCATGTTCAAAATATTTGGACAGGTTATTGGTGTGTGTGTGTGTGTGTAAAAATAGAGAGGGAGAGGAAGAGAGAGAGAGAGGGGGAGGGAGAGAGAGGGAGAGTAAGTGAGAGAGAGAGAGAGAGAGAGAGAGAGAGAGAGAGAGAGAGAGAGAGAGAGAGAGAGAGAGAGAGAGAGAGAGAGAAAGAAAGAGAGAGAGAGAGAGAGAGAGAGAGAGGGGGGGGAGGGGGAGAGAAAGAGAGAGAGAGAGGAAGAGAGAGGGTGAGAGAGACAGTGAGAGAGAGAGTGTAAGAATTGTTGTGAACTTCTTTGGAAGGCGGTGGGGTTAACTAAAAGTACTGGATCCTTGTAATAATGCTAGGGGTTGAAAACCCTCACAGCGTGCTGCATATATATTTTTAGGCGGTCTCCGACATCTCTCAGGTGGCGGGAAGTGCAGTTAAATCAGGCATGCGCTCAAGAATGTGTCAGCTTAGCGGTCTGCATGTTTGCCTTCAAGATAAGGTGGGGTGGACGAGGTGAGCCCTCAAAGAACTGGCCTGTAAGATCCAGTTCAACCCTGGATCTGAGAACCCCCCCCCACATACACACACACACACCTTAAGTTAGGTCTATTCATTGACCTAACACGGAGGTCCACACGCAATGAACCTGCATGTTTTTTTTTTGTTTTTTTTTTCTAATGGGCCCATTTTGTCTCACAAACGTCCAAAGTATATTCTGCATCCTTTCTTTCCATTAATGGGTCATTAACCTCCATCCTTGAAACCTCCGAGTGTGGTGGTGGTGGTGTTGGTGGGGGAGGGGGATCTGGTTCCAAAGATGCACTTTTTATGAGTATTCTGGGAATCTCTGCCCATTCCATTCAAACTGCTTATTTGGGTATACAGGAACAATATACGCTTTGCTGACTCCTCGCTGACAGAACGGTGTGAAATAAAGGTCATATTTTTAAGCACAAGCTGCAAAGACAGAGGGCATTTACATAAAACAACAATAAGATAAGATAGTACTTTATTAAAACTAGACGGGAAATTCGGGACGTTTTATCGTTTGAAATTTCATGATAAAGCCTTGATTATTTTCCATCTGCTGTCAAGCCAGTGTAACAACAACTGCTGAGAAATATTATATTGCTAGTTAGTCAAGCTAACCCTTTGCCAATTCTACTGCTACTACTGCTGCTACTACTACTAATTATAATCATATCTTCTACATTTACTCAGCCTAATGTCACATCATGATTAATGACAGACCACAGACTTTTTAGCTGCAGGCATTCTGGCTGTGGATTTTTGCAGCAGAATTAATACATATTTACTAAAATAACAGGCGAGGAAATGACCCCTGTGGATCTATAAGTGTGAGATCATTGAACACTTGTGTGATTGCAGTCTCAACAGAATGAAATACCCTAAAGCCCTGCTCGAATAATTCCATCAAAAAACCTAATATGGCTTTATTTATACATTTAGTGCAAACGTTTTGATGTACAACTATTTTCAAGCATTTTAAATTTTGGGTTTCAAATCACCCCTAGATAGATTATAACTCCTAAAAAAAATGCCACAGCTTTCGTAAAAGCTATGGTTGGACCAGGTGAGAGAAGTATATTGAGAAGGACACATCCTGGTGTTGGGAATAGCAGTTTGGAACGCTTGCCAGGGATTGAATCTGGTATGCAGGTTCTGGGCTCAGACAATTCTACTTTTTGTTTTGGAACATCTGCCCTCAGTACATCTGCATTACACACATTACGCATACAACTCTGGCTACAGTAAGTTCACTTACTCACTGCACACACACACACAGACACACTCTCTCTCTCTCTCTCTCTCTCTCTCACACACACACACACACACACACAAACACAAACACACGCCATAATCGGAGAGCAGGCGAGGCCCATGATAGTGATGATGAAAAAACGCTTAGGCAGGCTAATGTGAATGGAAAAAAGGCCCCAGCAAAACGCCTCTTTGCTGCATTTTGTTAAAACTATACTGGCTCATTTACGGCCGGGTTAGGACCCAACACTCAGCCTCAATGGGTCAGCTGCTGGGGCCGTAGGATGGGGAGCACTGATGTGTGTGTATGTGTTCAGGAGGACGGAGTGGTGGTGGGGTTAGTTGATCACACGTGGGGGTGGGGGGGGGGGGGTGGAGGGGGTGCCCTGGTTGTGGCGGACCACGGCCGACAGTTGCCTGACCTTTTCTGGGAGGCTGCTGTCTGCCAGCCGTCTGAAACACAGCCCCGGCTAATTAAAGTTTCAGTGGCGCTGGCTTTTCACTGGCACAGCACACCTCGGGCAACCTTGGGGGGGCTCTGGCGCGGGCGATACCCAAGGGAGAGGATGGTGCGGAGAGAAAGAGACAGAGTAAGAGGGAGAGAGAGATCAAGAGGGAGAGAGAGAGAGAGAGAGAGAGAGAGAGAGAGAGAGAGAGAGAGAGAGAGAGAGAGAGAGAGAGAGAGACACAAACGGATAATGAGCAGAAAGGGCAAAGTTAAAATGGACACGCTGTGTAAAACCAAGCAAGATAGAAACCGTAAAAGGCAAGCATCCGCAACAAAGTTTTCTTCTTGTGCTTCGCTGAAGCAGAGTGGAAAAAAAAGAAGAAGGAGAAGAAGAAAGAATGTAAATCTGGAAACACAAACATGCACTTGGCACTCTGGGGCTCTTCTTTTACATAAGCCCTGATATGATTTGCCCTTCCAAACTGCATCTCCCACTCCCTCCCTCCCTCAGCACCTTCTCATTTCCCTCTTCCACAAACTGAAGATAATATGAGATTGGAGAGGAATGTAAAGCAGGGCAAGGCTTCCTAACAGAGAGAGCAGAGTTGGAGCAAAATGTGAGAAATATTCAGCGGGAAATGGGATGGCTGAAGTGGTTTTCCTTATGTGTGTGTTTTTGTTTATTTTCCAGGGTTATCTCGCTGGCTTTCACACTCTGATGGACTAGTGGATGGGCAGGAACCAGAACACATGACTTATGATATGGATAGAAGATCACTCAGTAATTGGCCGGTGTTTGACCAGCACATCTCTGGAAACATGGCCAAGGAAAGGTTATGGAGGAAGACCCACAGCCTGTATTTCAAAATCTGCTCGCTTTGCCTCCATTAATGATCTGGACCACTCCCACCCCTCCCCCTGTTTAAGAAGGCTAAAGGGCCTTGGCAAATAGACCTGAACAAAGCTAGCAGATAGAAAATTAACTGTGGGTGTCCATATATCACCAATTGAGAGAGAGAGAGAGAGAGAGAGAGAGAGAGAGAGAGAGAGAGAGAGAGAGAGAGAGAGAGAGAGAGAGAGAGAGAAGCCACTATAGCCGTGTGATTTGGCTTGATGAGGTCTTAGTCTGATATGCCTGGGGGAGGGCAGCTAAATCTGCCTTCATTAGGCCCCATTAAGGACTGTGTTGCAAGCAGGTGTGTGATTGTGAGTGTGTTTGTGTGTGTGTGTGTGTGTGTGTGTGTGTGTGTGTGTGTGTGTGTGTGTGTGTGTGTGTGTGTGTGTGTGTGTGTGTGTGTGTGTGTGTGTGTGTGTGTGTATACATGAGCACACCCGTGTGTGTATCTTTTCCAAAAACAGTTGGGTGCACCATTGTGTGTATGTAAAGTTCTGTAAAGTACCCTCCAAATTGGTAGCACATTTATAGTAATGTGGGGCAGTGGATGGGGTGACTGCCTGATAGAGCAGGTCTGCACTGTCTTTATCTGCACTGCTCTGTCCCTTCTGGTGGCCCTCACAACTGCATTTCCCTTTGGGGATTAAGACAGTGTTATCAATAGGGAGAGCAGCATATAACATATCAAATAGCACAAATGACGATATGTTCATCTATCTTTATCTTTGCTTTGTCTTGTTTTGAATATCACACACACAACACAAATTGTGTGACTTCGTGATGTTTGAAGCTCTGTGCATATCTTTACAAATGGCACGGCTATAGCATCCATGACTACAAATAAGATATTATGCATGTTATTTAGTTGCCTTGCTGTAGGCCTGGCTAGGTGTTACATCAGCAGGTACACCGCTTCCCATTCTAACCAATCAACTACGGTTGCTGATTGAGTTGATTGGCCCAGCAGAAAGAAAACCGGCGTGTGCCCTTTTCATGTGTGTGTGTATGCGTGTGTGCTTGTGTGCATGTGTCTGCGTGCATGCGTGTGTCCGTGTACACGTGTGTGTGTGTGCATGTGCATGTTTGTGTGTGTGTATGCATGCGTGTGCGTGCGTGGTGGGGGGTAAGAACAGCAGTTGTGGGAATTGATGGCGGTGAAGACCAGCATCCCCTTGGCCCTCCTTGGCACACGATTAAAGAGTACCGCTTCATGAGATAGCATACGTAGGGGCTGCAGCCACGACGCATGCTAATCACACAGGGGTTGTGTCACTTTGTTGTTCAACGCAAAGCAACCCTGATGCAAAGCGTTGACATATGGCACAAAACAAAAATAAAAGTTGGAGATCCCTAACCGATATCACAGGTTTATTAAATTCAACTTCCTGGTTATTTGGAGGCGATGGGTTGCACATGACGGGTGGAGGATATAACGGCGGCAGTGTGTAGCAACAGTTCCATTGCTGCAGGGTAACACTGTCCCACTGCGTAGGCTGGAAGCTGGCAGCCTGCTCCCGTGCGCTGCTGAGACATGTTAAAGAGCTGCAGTGCAGAGTGGAGACAAGTGAGAAGTGAGCCGCGCTCACAGACAGGCAGGGGGACATATCGGATATTGAGGAATGCAGCATTTGAGATTGGGAGTTCAGCGTTGCCAATTTTGACTGGTTCTGGCTTGCTGGAGTTTGTGTGTTTGTATGTGTGTGTGTGTGTGTGTGTGTGTGTGTGTATGAAAGAACGGGGGTGAAAGAAAGTGTGTGTTGGGCTGTTTGTTTAGGGCGGTTGCAGTTAAGACTTTTCCCCCTAAGGAAAGTAGGGTGGCTTAAGGCAGCGTTACCACAATTGTTTGTATTTGAATAAGGTATCTTCTAGGGCTGCCACGATTAGTCGACGTAAGCAATTACATCGACGCACAAAAAGTTAATATTAATATTTTTTCCCCTGAATGTATCTTTTTCATTTCTAAAATGGTTAAACTACTTAAAAAAACGGGATAACGCTTGAAAAAGCAGGTCAGGTGCTTGCGGCTCCACTCATTGATCCGAGTCCGTGTCGGTCACGGTAGAGCTTCAGTGTAAAAGCTTTTAAAGACAAGGCTTCAAAAGTATGAGACTACTTCAAATCAATACAAACTAAAAGTGTGGTTTGTTCATTGTGCAAAGTATCAATGAAACTGCAGGGCAGGACTTGCATAAGCATATGAAAAGAAAAGACACAGGACACTATTCTGGATGACGGCCCACCAGAAGAAAGAAACACTAACAATTGTCTATTCATGTTTATTATATTACCATCCCGTCATTATAGGTCATTGAATTACTTTCTATATAGTTTGCCCTTGTTTAAACATTGAAATAGCTGCTTAAATACATTCATTTTTAACACCACAATGGCTGGTTTGCCTGTTACCTTATGTTATTAGTATTTGAGAAAGTATATAATTTTTTTTATCTAAATGTTGGAGATGCCAGTTTAAACCTATTTTCTTACGCAAACATGCCTTTGTTTACTTTTAGTTGGATTATACCATGGCATTTGTTGTCAAAATAAACCTATAGAAACACATGATAGGCATAAACTTTCAATGTGCATTCAATTTTTTATATGTAAATGCATGGTGTGTGGGTGTGTGTCTGTGTGTGCGCCTGCGCTCATACGTGGGTGCGTACGTGTGTGTGTGTGTGGGTGACCAGTGCTTACGGTTGGCAGAGCTTAATGAGGTCCTGGTCGGTGGTCCCGGGCGGCAGACCTCGGATGTACAGGTTGGTCTTGCTCAGCTGCTCCGCCCCTCCCTGGCTGCAGCTGTTGGTGCTGGGGCTGGGAGGAGCCATGGGGTGGGGGGGTGGAGCATAGGGCTGCTGGGAAATGTAGTCAGGAAGGAACAAGAAAGGAGGGAAAACAAGAGCATTACATTAGTAAGTGACTCCAATGATTACAGTGACACTCTCGTTTCCTTTACAAAGCACTGATTTGTGATTTGTGTACATTCCAACAGTTAGGGTATTGGACCCACAAATCTGAATTCTGGAATGGAAACGATGGATCATGTAAATATTACAAAAGAGACATGATAAAGATCAGAATGAAAAAACAAAGAAAATAATAAGGGGTCTAGAAAGTGAGAAAATAAAATGAGATGGGTGATGGGGGAGAAAAAGAAAAGGGCTGATACATCAGGATGTCTGAATAAGTGTCCTACCAAGTCGATATCAGTTATAATTGGTTCTAGGCATCATAGGACCAGGGCTTCAGCTGAGCATGTGGTCATAATGAAACAAACAATACATTGCAATACCCATTAGCTGATATTATTAAAGTTATAATTCATGTAAAAAATATTATAATTGATCATTTACATATAATAAGAAAACTGTGAAGTAGTAAAAATAAAATTTAAAGTGATGCCAGATTATCTGTGTTTGAGACTGCTAACTTCCTGCTTACTATCCCTGCACTGGAAACCATAAAACTAATTATACTTAAAAATACTTTTTAAATATACAATTTCCACTTTCAGGGGTGTGATATTTTGATGCAGTCGTCAAAAGAATTAATCTGTGCTAGCCTTCTTTCAAGAACATAGCTATATGAAAATTTCCCCCCTTGCAGTGTTTTTGCTCCCCCCACACTCTGTTCAAAGTGTAATAAATATGATGTTGTTTTTCCTGCTTTTCATTACAGCCAGCCTGCCCCCCTCTCTCTCTCTCTCTCTCTCTCTCTCTCTCTCTCTCTCTCTCTCTCTCTCTCTCTCTCTCTCTCTCTCTCTCTCTCTCTCTCTCTCTCTCTCTCTCTCTCTCTCTCTCTCTCTCTCTCTCTCTCTCTCTCTCTCTCTCTCTCTCTCTCTCTCTCTCATCCTTCTGAGACTACCTCGGTTGCCCTGTTAATATGGGGCCATGGCTCTTGGCAGGGGTTTTATGGGTCTAGAAGCAAGGGGGGGGGGGGGGGTGATCACACACCATTTATGTCTCTGTTCTAGGGATGTCTGAGAAGAGAGAGCGAGAGAGAGAGAGAGAGAAAGAGAGAACGTTCAGAAAATAAATGAGGAGGGTCAGAGAAAGAAGGATGAAGAGTGATAGAGGTAAAGCGAGAGTGTCAGTGACAGAGTGAGAGGAGGGGGGAGAGAGATAGTCTAATAGAGAGAGGCAGAAAGAGAAGAGTGAGAAAAGGAGAGATGATTATGCACACTGCCATAAAGTGTGTGTGTGATGAATGGGAGTGGAGAGGAGAGAAGAGAGGAATATAGAATAAAACCAAAGTCATACAGAGAGTGTGCGAGAGAGAGAGAGAGAGATTGAGAGCAAGAGAGTCAGACAGAGATAGTGAGAGAGATGGAGAGAGAGATGGATGGACAGAGAGGGATACAGCTAAATGCCACCAGCAGCTCCACTTAAACACTTTAACCCCTTAGCTTCCCTGGGGAGAGCCACCCAAACACTGTAAAGTTCAAAAGATACACACACACACCCATTAGCCCCCCATATACCATCGTTGATGATAGACCTGTCTGAGTATTGGCTGATTTGATGTGCTAGTTGGAGTGTGTGAGTGCATGTGCGATTGTGTGTGTGCGTGTGCATGAGAGTGCGTGTGTGCTGGCGTGACGCCTCGAACGTCCCCAACACAATGAGGGTGGGGAGTCCCCGGAGCGTGAAGAGAGAGCCCCGTCCATCAATGGGCCGGCCAATTACCACGCCGGGCTAACTGGAACTGATGGACGCGCCGGGGCGAGCGGGCTAGACTGTGTGGGCATGTAGGGCTCTCTCTCTCTCTCTCTCTCTCTCTCTCTCTCTCTCTCTCTCTCTCTCTCTCTCTCTCTCTCTCTCTCTCTCTCTCTCTCTCTCTCTCTCTCTCTCTCTCTCTCTCTCTCTCTCTGACTCACACGCACGCACGTGTGCAAGCATGCACATACACTCAAAGAAACACCTACCTAACTACACACACATATACCTTCCTATGTACGCACACACACACACACACACACACACCCTTCTATTTAATGCAAATTTACTCCATACTCTAAGCCTTGAAGACACCTCCAAAGCCTATACTACTTCTATTTTAAGCACATACAAAGCCCTAACTACAGCCTAACAACACACACGCACACACACACACACACTTCTGTGAAGCTAGTGTTCTGTGAAACTAGTATCAATAGCAATGTTGGACTCTAGTACATTGCTCTTTCTCCCCAACAGGCTTGGGTTTGCGCCCTACATTTTGTAATTCACCCGTATGTCCTATCGATTGACTTTCATTTTGTGTTTCTATTTTACTCATTGATTTAATTATTTCTTTTTTGAGGTCAAGTGCTAAAATCCTTTTTTACACAATGAGTCGTGGAGGGTCAGGTCCTTCAGCTTATTAGATACAGTGGTGGGCGAGAGACGTTTAGGAAGAGAAAGGAAGCAGAGAGGGTGAGAGAGAGAGAGAGAGAGAGAGAGAGAGAGAGAGAAAGAGAGAGAGAGAGAGAGAGAGTGGGATAGAAGATGAAAGTGAAAGTGAGCGAGGGATAGTAAGTAAGTAAATCTTTATTTATATTGCATTTTTTGTACCAGACAGTTACAAAGTGCTTCACATACACACACACAAAATGGAAGTGAATAAATAAATGATGTTAAAATAAGATAAAAACACTGCACAATGAGAGACAGAAGAAATTAAAACCAAAAGATAAGACAGGGATGAAGATCTATAGAAGAATTGTCTAGAATGATGGGTTTTTAGAAATCACTGCCAACAGTTCAAAGATCAGTTAATCTGAAAGATTGGGGAAGATGGTTACAGAGGGTTGAGGCTAAAACAGCGAAGGCTCAAACTCCTTTAACTTTGCGATTGGAGCGAGGGATGGATAAATGACTGAGATTCAAGGATCGAGGTGGTCGAGAAGTGGAATGATTAACAAGGAGATCAGAGATGTACCTGGGGGCAAGGTCATGCAGTGCCTTATATGTAATCCACAGGATCTTGTAGTCTATTCTGAATGTTACTGGAAGCCAATGGTGGAATGTAAGAAGAGGGGTAATGTGGGATTGACAGATGATTCAGTAAGAGCTGCTAGGATTTTCATGTACATATTTATATCAAAATCCTATATATATATGTATACACTATAGAATAGACATATACTGTAGAAATATATATTTAAAAAAATGACAATGAAAGTAAAATATATCCTGATTTTATATTGTCTTCCAGCTGTATCTTTCAGCATTCTGTGTGCATGTTCACCCTATGTCTGTGAGACTATAAAAGGTGTTTCACCGTGGGTACATCCGTGACAGGGAAGGACGTCATGTACCGCGAGTGGATGTTGCTTTAAACACAGAACCGACAAAACACACAACTACGACACACAGACACATGCACACCAAAACAACACAACACAAAAATACATCTACTTCCTGTGTTGTTTGCTAAGACCGCAAAAGGTTAATAACCGGTCGCGGTTCTCTTTCTGGGTGGTTCCGTGACTAATGTTTACCCTTCCGCCTGTCAGCCCGTAAACTGCAAATATCTAATAAATACGAGCCCTCCTATGTCAGAATGACAGTCCTCCAATACAGCGATCCACAGAGGGTACCCGAGCGAAAGAGAGTGAGAGAGAGAGAGAGAGAGAGAGAGAGAGAGAGAGAGAGAGAGAGAGAGAGAGAGAGAGAGATTGAGAGAGAGAGAGAGACTGAGATAGAGATGGAGAGAGAGAGACCGAGAGAGAAGGAAAGCAGGGTAACATAATGTGATGCATAGGGAGAAGGAAGCAAAAAACTAAAGAGAGACTGATAAGGCAACAGGAAAAGAAAGGAGAGAGAAAGAGGGAGCTAGATAGGGAGAGATAGACAGAGAGAGAGAGAGAGAGAGACAGAGAGAGAGCAAGAAGGCGGTTCTGACACTTACAAAAGCCTCCAGGAGGTAAATGAGAAAGACCACCAGTGCTGCCTCTCTCCTCTAATCCCCCACTGTGGTGACATGCCGTTTAGCTGGAGCTTTTTATTTGCTGTGCGGTATTTTAGCCTGGCAGTACGCTTTACACCCGCCCAATTTACTGAGCCATGAGGACCGGGGTGAGAGAGCGTGCAAATGTGTGTGTGTGTGTGTCCATGTATATAGAGATGGCGGGGAGGGGGGACATGTCAGAGAATGTTTATGAGTATATTAAGTTAGGATGATAAATCTGCCACATGTAGCGCATCTCTGAATATATACATTGACATACACACACATGCACGCACGCACTCTCTCACACACACACACACACACACACACACACACACAAACATACACGGCCAATACATGAATGCATACACCCAAAAACATACAAACTTTGAATGAACACATGACTTGTTGTGTGTGTGCGGGTGTGTGTGTGTGTGTGTGTGTGTGTGTGTGTGTGTGTGTGTATCGATGTATCAGCCATAGCCAAAGCATGGGCACATTAAATATGAAATAGTTTTGCACCAAATGCTTTCACTGATAATATAAGAAATGCTCATCTACCATATTGCTTAGGGGCATATTGGAGCAGTACTAAACATGACCTATTAGGCTGTGATAAGTAACATAATAGTAACAAAACCTCTCTCTATATGGAAGGCAAGTAGCCTACCGTAAGTAGCGTGTAGTAGTAGTGTAGTAGTGCAAGAAGCCTACTGAAAAAAGTAATATTCTAATATTACACTGACTTACCTAATGATACTGTAGAAGTGTATATGGTACGAAGACAGCTCTTCAAAATAAAATTATATTAATGCAACACAGACTTTTTTTCCACAAAACCCTTGCATTGCAACACAATCCTGCACAAAGGGCCCCTTTAGCATATCATCAATTAGAAATAACATCTGGCGTTCCATACCACATGAACTATTGGCTCTGCCCCCTTTTGAACCACACGGTAAGAATAGACTTGAAACATTGGCTACACAAAGCAGAAAATTGTGTTCTTTGCTAAAGAAAATAATACTAGGTTAATAAACATTACTTCAACCTATTTCAGTAATGGGTTCTTTGCTTTCAGCCAACGTCTAAATTAAGCCATTTTGTTTTGTTTTCAGAGTGAGACATATAGAGAGAAGGGGTTGACGCTCATGCATCACTAACAGCACAGTGTGTTTGTGCAGAAAACACTACTTTACAGATGATAAAGTAAGGTGTTGTTATATAAAATAGAGGAGAGAAGGTACAATGGATTTGAAAGTAGGGTATGTTGCTTTACTCTCCTACTCCCTACACCCACCCCCATCTTCCTCTCTCTCACATCCTTCCCCCATCTCGCTGTTTTCCATCCACTCTTTCACTCACTCACTCACTCTCTCCCTCTGTCTCGCTCCCTCTGTGTAGGTCTCTGGACTGTGACGGGGTGGGTGGAGGAGGAGGAGGAAGAGACGGAGGAAGAGGAGGTGGGGCTGGTTGCTGTGGTAATTGGCTGTGATTTATAGGAGGACCAGAGGCAGCAGCAAAGGCAGCAGCAGAGGCAGCCAGAGGGAGACCTGGCTTTGCACTGGAACCAGTCCAGGGGTGGCCATGCAGCACATAGCGCAGAACCAACACCATGATCCCCCCAAACTAACTAACCAGGCGCCCACCCAACCCTAACCGCACCCCTCTCACTACCTCATAGCGAGGCAGGGCCCTGAATCGGACCAATGATTTTAATGATGTGAACTAATTGGGGGAAAAGTATTTTTATATGACCAAAACGACCCGAATCATTGACGAGTTACTGAGTAATTTACATTGGTTTGCTTTGTGCTGATGATCTGTGATTTACACAGACGTGCACCGATTGGCACTCAAACTTTAATTTGGTGCAGTTCATGTAGACGTGTGTTTTTAATGGAATTTAATTATACTGGAGAAAAATACACATTTGGGAGGATAAACAGCAACACGCCTTAACCAATGACCCAGATCCAACGACCCCCAGGAGGGCTCATCCTTTATTAATCCAAGCCGGCTCAAATCTCAAGGACTCCTTAAAGAGGAGCCCGGAGCCTGAGGCTTCCCTTAGCAAAATGTCCTGCGCGCTAAGAGCTGAAAGCTAGCTCGATAATGCCGCGCTACAAAGCGTGTGCGTAGCATACGCAAGCGCGGCCTCGCTATGTGCGGGAGGGACACAAATCCCCTGTTCCCCTATCCTGGATAGCTTCCGCAAAACCTTGAGCGCTTAAAGACATGTGTTCAGAGTAGTGCAGTCGCATTTCAATTTTATCCGCGAGGGATGAGAGTGAGTCATAGGATGACAGAGCGAGAGAAAAATAGAAAGAAATACTTATCTTTAGCTCTCTTTCTCTCTATCATATGTTCTCTTCTCTCTCTCTATATATGTATATTAAGTATCTACTTCGCTCTACCTCAGCTGATGTAAACCTATAGCCCCAAGAAAAGAAAATCATGTGCAGGTCGCCTGGGAATGGAGCTCTAGCTGATTTAGAGCCAATGTCTCCTATTAAGGGAAGACTGAGAAGAGGACTTTAAGGTAAGAGAGAGATAGGAGACACAGAGGAAGAGTGGAGACAGAGAGAGTAAGGTAACAGAGGAGAGTGAAAATGAGACAGACTGACTGACAGACAGGTAGGCGGAGAAGAGGGTTCTGTGCGTTTGTGTGTGTGTGTGTGCATGTTGTGTGTGTGTGCTGTGCATGTGTTTGAAACTATGAAACGGAGTAAAGGGGGAACACAATGAGAGAAAATAGAGATCGATTGGATGCAGCAGAGAGAGGATGAAAGATGGAGTCAGAGAGAGCGAGAAAGAAAGCGAAAGAGAAAGCAAGAGAGAGATAGCGAGAGAGAGCAAGAGTGAGAGCGACAGAGTGAGATAGAGCAAGAGCAAGAGAGGGGAAGAGAAGGTAAGTCAGAGAGGAAAAAGGGGATAAAATCAGTGAGAGGTAGAGGTGGGGGTGAGGGAGCGAGTCAGAGAGATGGAGAGATAGTAGAGGTGTAGAGAAAGCAAGTCATTTTCCACTGGCTCCACTAGCCTAGGGGTGGCTCTGGATGGTGGAGAAATCAAAACAAAACCGAAGACGGCAGTGTGAGATCACGCATGGGCCTACCACACTGCTGTAGACTCCAGAGTTGGGGGGTATTTTTAAAGCATGCCGATTGGCCCATCTAGGATTTCTTTGTGAGTAGGGAGATAAAGATATCTCTTACTCACTTGCCCTTCCTAACTCGACCTCCCTTCATCTCTCTCTCTCTCTCTCTCTCTCTCTCTCTCTCTCTCTCTCTCTCTCTCTCTCTCTCTCTCTCTCTCTCTCTCTCTCTAATACATTTCTATGAGATGTTGCACGTCATTCTGTTTCCCCGAATTTAGTTTTGCTGTGGTTTTCTTATTGTTATCCCTTTGGATACAAGCTTGATTTTAGTCTCACTACTCGTACTACTTGTTGTTCAATGAGTCATTCATAGTTGTTTCTGAGAGCACATGCCATGTTGACCGACTGAGAGGCACCAAACTATGAGGCAACACAAAGCATCGTGGCCTTTCCATTGTCACACAACCACATGTTTTGACCGCCAGGAGACCCAATCAAATTCCAGACAAACCGCGGTGCAGTCAGTAATCTGGCCACTATGTATATTCGAGAATATGCCAGAAAGGAAACCTAGTGGTCAAAGGTCAGTTGTAGAAGAACATGAAGGCACCAGAGAACCTCAGAGAGAAGAACATGAAGGGACCAGAGAACCTTAAAGAGAAGAACTTGAAGGGACCAGAGAACCTCAGAGAGAAGAACATGAAGGGACCAGAGAACCTTAAAGAGAAGAACATGAAGGGACCAGAGAACCTCAGAGAGAAGAACATAAAGGGATCAGAGAACCTTAAAGAGAAGAACATAAAGGGATCAGAAAACCTTAAAGAGAAGAACATGAAGGGACCAGAGAACCTCAGAGAGAAGAACATGAAGGGACCAGAGAACCTCAGAGAGAAGAACATGAAGGGACCAGAGAACCTCAGAGAGAAGAACATGAAGGGACCAGAGAACCTCAGAGAGAAGAACATGAAGGGACCAGAGAACCTTAAAGAGAAGAACATGAAGGGACCAGAGAACCTCAGAGAGAAGAACATAAAGGGATCAGAGAACCTTAAAGAGAAGAACATGAAGGGACCAGAGAACCTCAGAGAGAAGAACATGAAGGGACCAGAGAACCTTAAAGAGAAGAACATGAAGGGACCAGAGAACCTCAGAGAGAAGAACATGAAGGGACCAGAGAACCTCAGAGAGAAGACCATGAAGGGACCAGAGAACCTCAGAGAGAAGAACATGAAGGCACCAGAGAACCTCAGAGAGAAGAACATGAAGGGACCAAAGAACCTTAAAGAGAAGAACATGAAGGGACCAGAGAACCTCAGAGAGAAGAACATGAAGGGACCAGAGAACCTTAAAGAGAAGAACATGAAGGGACCAGAGAACCTCAGAGAGAAGAACATGAAGGGACCAGAGAACCTCAGAGAGAAGAACATAAAGGGATAAGAAAACCTTAAAGAGAAGAACATGAAGGGACCAGAGAACCTCAGAGAGAAGAACATGAAGGGACCAGAGAACCTCAGAGAGAAGAACATGAAGAGACCAGAGAACCTCAGAGAGAAGAACATGAAGGGACCAGAGAACCTTAAAGAGAAGAACATGAAGGGACCAGAGAACCTCAGAGAGAAGACCATGAAGGGACCAGAGAACCTCAGAGAGAAGACCATGAAGGGACCAGAGAACCTCAGAGAGAAGACCATGAAGGGACCAGAGAACCGATGGGTTTGTTGAGGATCCTGAGAGGGATTTTTCTTATTGTTGACAGCCTGATCTCATCGACTGTGTCTTTCCTCGAAACATTTATTCATTGCTGCTTTAAAAAAAATTCCCTGGCAAAGGGCCTTCATTCCTTTGGATGAAAACTGTGAGGCAATGTGAAAATTGACCTCACATTTTTCTAAATCTTTCTGGTTTAGATATTACTCAACACTTTCAACAACACAATTTCTAAAGCAGATGAAACTGCCCTCAGTCAGTTAGGGCTGGGGCTGGGGTGTGTGTGGTCGTTGATGAATACGCTAGCTGGAACCTGGGAGAGAGATGACCAGAAGGCCAGGGCAGTGGAGAGCATAACTACACTATATTGCCAAAAGATTTGGGACGCCTGCCTTTACATGCACACAAAGGTTAATGACATCCCATTCTTAATCCGTAGGGTTTAATATGGTGTCTGCCCACCCTTTGCAGCTATAACACTTTCAACTCTTCTGGGAAGGCTTTCCACAAGGTTGAGGAGTGTGTTTATGAGAATTTTTGACCATTCTTCTTGAAGCGCATTTGTGAGGTCAGGCACAGATGTTGGACGAGAAGGCCTGGCTCGCAGTCTCCGCTCTAATTCATCCCAAAGGTGTTCTATCGGGTTGAGGTCAGGACTCTGTGCAGGCCAGTCAAGTTCCTCCACACCAAACTCGCTCATCCATGTCTTTATGGACCTTGCTTTGTGCACTGGTGCGCAGTCATGTTGGAACAGGAAGGGGCCATCCCCAAACTGTTCCCAAAACGTTGGGAGCATGAAATTGTCCAAAATGTCTTGGTATGCTGAAGCATTAACAGTTCCTTTCACTGGAACTAAGGGGCCATACCCAACCCCTGAAAAACAACCCCACACCATAATCCCCCCTCCACCAAACTTTACACTTAGCACAATGCAGTCAGGCAAGTACCGTTCTCCTGGCAACCGCCAAATCCAGACTCGTCCATCAGATTGCCAGACAGAGCAGTGTGATTTGTCACTCCAGAGAACACGTCTCCACTGCTCTAGTGTCCAGTGGCGGTGTGCTTTACACCACTGCATCTGACGCTTTGCATTGCACTTGGCGATGTAAGGCTTGGATGCAGCTGCTCGGCCATGGAAACCCATTCCATGAAGCTCTCTATGCACTGTTCTTGAGCTGATCTGAAGGCCACATGAAGTTTGGAGGTCTGTAGCTATTGAGCTATCACGGTACCACGCTTGAATTCACTGAGCTCCTGAGAGCGACCCATTCTTTCACAAATGTTTGTAGAAGCAGTCTGCATGCCTAGGTGCTTGATTTTATACTGTGGCCATGGAAGTGTTTGAAACACCTGAATTAAATGATTCTGAGGGGTGTCCCAATACTTTTGGCAATATAGTGTATTTGGCCGGATTTGACGTCATCGTCAACCACGGCGGTGGAGGTGGGCTTGTGGTTCGGCTAAGCTAGCAAGCCCAATAGCTTAGTTAGTGGGCGTTGGAGTGAGGACACTCTGTGGGATGGGATCTCAGACATAGAGGAGGGGAGGAGGGAGAGGGAGAGAAGGAGGTGCAGAGAGTGAGAGCATGTGTGTTTGTTTGTGTGTGTGTATGTGTGTGTGAGTGTGTGGGTGGCTTGGGATGACAAGTGAGAAGGCGCTAGACTTGTGATTGTACCTGACATTAAGATGGTGCCTCTGTCTGTTGATATTAAACATATTAATAAAGAGATTAAAAATTGATCTTGGATTTAATATTTACTGCTCAGAAATCCGCTTGAGCCATGACCGCACAGGGACACAATATGGTGAATATAGCAGTTCAAGTCAATGAGTCTAACGACGTGACACAAATCCATATGGTGAATCTTTTGCCCCCTCAAGAAACAACCTAATCATGCTATGTATATGTAAGCATTATGGTTATTCACACTAAGGATATAATATCTATGCTAGTATCCAGACCTAGCCATCTAGCCATCAATCTATAAAAGTGTTTCTTACACCACAATTCCACTTGAAATGGAGCATACAACAAATGCATCTGCTATGTTCAACAATGTTAGCTTTATTATAAACGACAGGCTAAGCGGAGCCATTCATCATTTACATTGCTTGTCTTAATTGCATGGTGCAATCATTGACATTTAAACTGATAGCTCTTCCAAGGGAAAAAACACAATACCCTTTTCACTAGTCAATACATTGATGGAGTACACACAAGCTCACTGGACTTAAATTCCATGCAAGTATTTGTTTGTTCGTTTTCTTTTGCCTACTTAATCATACATCAAATACAGCCTCTTTATGGATGTGTCTTTTATCTTGAAAGAGTCCCCCACCGCGCCACAATGCATTTGATCAAATTGGCAGAAAGCATTGCCAAAATATTCTGAAAGGAAGAACGCCTATAAACTGGTTTCATTCAGGAATTAGACATGGTCATTAAAATCAGGAATATAACACGGAATCGTAGAAGACAGCAACAGCCAGGATATGTGTTTGCTAAGAGAAAATATATTTCTCCCTCTCTCTCATTCATTCTAGCTTGCTCTCTCTCTCTCTCTCTCTCTCCATCTCTGTCTCTAATTGGGCACATTCCTCTGGAGTCAGTGGTATTTTTCACACAGGAAGTCAAAACACAAACAGAGAGGGCTAAGCAACATGGAAACAAGAGAACAGTGAGCGACCGGGTATGTGGGGGGGGAGAGAGAGAGAGAGAGAGAAAGAAAGAAAGAGACCATGTCTGTTTGTGTGACATATATCTCTTTGAGAACAATAGATGCCAATCCATTCACACACATGTAGACAAACACATGCAGAGCAGCAAAGGGAGGAGTACTGTGCACTGTTCTGCAAATCATTCCTCAATACTGTGACCTTTCACACCATTCTCTTGAATTACTACAGCTCAATCAGGCTCATGCATAATAAACACAAAATCGCTCACACACATACATTCCCATTCAGGTGCATAATGTTTTGTTCGTTTTTTTCTGAAATGAAACAATGTCAATGTCAAAGATGTGTCTTTGCAGAGATTCATCCGAAAGAAATATAGATAGATAAATAGAGAGATCGCTAGAGAGAGAGAGAGCGTGAGAGCGTGAGAGCGAGAGAGCGAGAGCGCGAGCGAGAGAGAGAGGAGGACACATTTCCCTGGTGCCCCTTTTGCTTCACTACTCTCCAGAGGAGCCCATCCACTTCTCCTCTTCCAGGAAGATCAACTGTGCACTAATTCAAAAATAAGCCTGCAATTGTGGTGCGGGAGCGGCCAGCAGAACACTGCTTCAAAGGCCACTAGCATCGGCCAACGTAGCCCATGAGTAACGGCGCCTGATGTGTACGTACACTATATTGCCAAAGGTATTGGGACACCCCTCCGAATCATTGAATTCAGGTGTTCCAAACACCTCCATGGCCACAGTTGTATAAAATCAAGCACCTAGGCATGCAGACTGCTTCTACAAACATTTGTGAAAGAATGGGTCGCTCTCAGGAGCTCAGTGAATTCAAGCGTGGTACCGTGATAGGTTGCCACCTGTGCAATAAGTCCATTCGTGAAATTTCCTCACTACTAAATATTCCACGGTTAGCTGTTAGTGGTATTATAACAAAGTGGAAGCAATTGGGAACAACAGAAACTCAGTCACGAAGTGGTAGGCCACGTAAAATCACAGAGCGGGGTCAACGCATGCTGAGGCGCATAGTGCGCAGAAGTCGCCAACTTTCTGCAGAGTCAATAGCTACAGACCTCCAAACTTCGTGTGGCCTTCAGATCAGCTCAAGAACAGTGTGTAGAGAGCTTCATGGAATGGGTTTCCTTAGCCGAGCAGCTGCATCCAAGCCTTACATCACCAAGTGCAATGCAATGTGTCAGATGCAGTGGTGTAAAGCACACCGCCACTGGACACTAGAGCGGTGGAGACGTGTTCTCTGGAGTGACGAATCACACTTCTCTGTCTGGCAATCCGATGGACGAGTCTGGGTATGGCGGTTGACAGGAAAACGGTACTTGCCTGACTGCATTGTGCCAAGTGTAAAGTTTGGTGGAGGGGGGATTATGGTGTGGGGTTGTTTTTCAGGGGTTGGGCATGGCCCCTTAGTTCCAGTGAAAGGAACTGTTAATGCTTCAGCATACCAAGACATTTTGGACAATTTCATGCTCCCAACTTTGTGGGAACAGTTTGGGGATGGCCCCTTCCTGTTCCAACATGACTGCGCACCAGTGCACAAAGCAAGGTCCATAAAGACATGGATGAGCAAGTTTGGTGTAGAGGAACTTGACTGGCCTGCACAGAGTCCTGACCTCAACCCGATAGAACACCTTTGGGAGGAACTAGAGCGGAGACTGCGAGCCAGACCTTCTCGTCCAACATCTGTGCCTGACCTCACAAATGCGCTTCAAGGAGAATGGTAAAAAATTCCTATAAACACACTCCTCAACCTTGTGAAAAGCCTTCCCAGAAGAGTTGAAAGTGTTATAGCTGCAAAGGGTGGGCAGACTCCATATTAAACCCTACGGATTAAGAGTGGGATGTCATTAACCTTCATGTGCATGTAAAGGCAGGCGTCCCAAAACTTTTGGCAATATAGTGTAGGTGTGTGGGTGTTGTGAAAGAAAAGGACCGTTTAACTACTTATCCAACTGTTGACCAATATACAACGTTCGATGTTATCGTTCACAATGAAAGGAGTTTGTCCAGGAAATAAAGGTGCATGGACTCTCTCGTCCAGTGTTCATGTCTCACGCGACTATATGATATATTTCATCTACTTTATGTGTAAAAACATTATTATGGTTGTGTGTGTGTGTGTGTGTGTGTGTGTGCGTGCGTGATTTAAGGCTGAATGACCTCATTCTTTCCCTTTAAAGAGAACAAGAGAAAAGGTCAAGAATCTCCTTTCAATCAAATCCAAGGCCCAGAAACGGCTCCTTTGTTCTTTTCTGATATAAGTAAAATAAACATGAAAAAACAATCAAGTACCATTCTGGAGAAATGAAGACAAATTACACACAGATATGGAAATTAGAGCAGTGATATATAAAGAAAAAGCATATCATCTTTCCTGGTGAATATTCAGCGTTCTTTCAAATGCAAAGTAGTAGCACTGTGTGTAGAATGTAGCTTCAGACCCCCTGAGGGACGCATTCACACAGTTCACCTCGACCAGTCAGCAGACCACAGAATGTGAGCTACAGAGAAAAGCTTCAAGGTACTTGAAGGTAAGGATTATTTTAAACACACATTTGGAAGAAAAAGGTAAATGTTGCATTATTTCAAATCAGTGTAATTACACAAAAATACAATAATAATATTAACCATAACAATATATGGATAAAAAAAGAACAGATGTTATATTTGCATATGTGCATTTGTCCATGTTATTGTTGTTTAAGTTGATATGCATCCCTCTCTTATCGGACATTTAGCTGAATAAAGATAATCTTGCATGTTGGCCATGCGGTAGTAGTCTGCCTTCGATGCGATGATCACCTACCTGATTTAAACCGTCATTAGCATACAATACAATAAATCTACAGGTAGCCGTTATTTTAACTATCCGTCGTATCGTTGTGCTGATAAAGCATGTTCCTCATAGTGGCATATTTATATCTCCTCCCGTGTTCTCCACCTCCTTCCTCTACTAGCACTCCATCACTCCCTTCCCAGCTTTATCTAATCTATTCCCTTCGGTCATCTCTCGTCAATCTCCCAAATCTCCCTCCATCGCCAGCCACACGTTCTGCGTCAATCTCCTGCATTCCTTCTCCTCACCCTTCTCTTCCTTCCTTCTCCTCACTCTTCTCTTCCTTCTCCTCACCCTTTTCTTCTCCTCCTTCCTTTTCCACAACCTCTCTTCCTTCTCCTTCTCTTCCATCCTTCTCCTCACACTTCTCTTCCCTCCTTCTCCTCATCCTTCTCCTCATCCTTCTCTTGCCCCCCCCCCCCCCCCCCCCCCCCCCCCCGCACACACACAGACACTGGCCATAGAGTGGGTGAACAGAGATTAGAAGGCTGGTCCAAGATTACACTGTGCCAGCTTTTTTGTTGCACAGCACATGTAGGCATCAGACCTCCTCCCCCACCCCTTGAACGAAACAGCACATGCACTAAATAGATACACAAGCGCACACACAGACACACCCCCACACACAGTCAGGAATGATCCCTGTGTATGCCAGTCTCCTACACAAAGCAACATCGCCAGTGTAAAACAGAGACACACACACACACACACACACACACATACGTGCATAAAGACAGGAATGAGCAGACCTCAGACCTCAGTTCAATGCTGGGCTGTCGTCAGTGGCGGCTGGGAGCAAGGCTGGGGGAGGAGATCAATTTACCCCGGTGTCAACCACAGAACAATGGCGCATTGTAACAAGCGTGGAGTCAGCCACCGCTGCCTACCCTCTGCGTGTGCACCTGGATATGGAACACGGCGCGCGGACAACCCTCTCACACGACATGAGCCATGTATACGGCCCAAATGAAAAACTGCCATGGTATGGTGGTTTGTTTTTTCCCATCTTGTTTTGGTTTCTTTGCCTCTCCGCATGAACACCAAGTTAGTCACCCTTCAAAAGACTCTGGGCTGTCCATTCCAAGATCTGATCAGTCTGATCTCATCACATGACTTAGTGGAAGCAGAGAGCAGGAGGGTTGGTGGAGAGGGTGGGCATGGAAGGTACTAGATCAGTACTTCCAAGTCACCCCCGGTAAGGGTTCAATCAGTGCATGCCTTATCATAAAGTTTCAAAATAGATTGATAAATAAAGTGAGTGATGTTGAGCAGCTGGCTAAAGTGTGAGCAAGAAATAAAAGAGATTGCAGGTTGGGGGAAAGGGAGAGGGCTAAAGACACACGAGAGAGAGATAGAGATAGATAGAGAGAGAAAGAGAGACAGAGAGATAGAGAGACAGACAGACAGACAGACAGACAGACAGACAGACAGTGAGAGAGACACACACAGAGTGAGAGAGAGAGACACACACAGAGCGAGAGAGAGACAGAGACAGAGAGAGAGAGAATAGACAGATAAAGAGAGCGAGAGAGAAAGAGGGAGACAGAGCACAAGAGAGAGAGAGAGAGACAGAGGGACCCCAAAAGAGTCAGAAGTAGAATAGGATACAAAAAGAGGGTGTGTGGGGGGGGGGGGGGGGGGGGGGTTTGGGCGGTGAGACAGAGAAGCGAAGATGGATTGGGATGCAGACCTCTGCCAACAGAGAGCAGTTCCAGAGTTTGAGTTGTCCGGCCTCTGCGGGCGTGATTTATTCATGAGATAAGTCACCGGGGCTGTGGAACAGGAGAGCGTAATGGTGTAATGTTCCTGCCGCCTTCTCCATCGCCAACACCCCCACACCCCTCCCCCTCCAGATACCCTCCACCTCCCACACCACAAACCCCTCCACTCCAGCCCAGCCTCTCTTGCTTCATCTGCCTGCCGCAGTGACTCAAGCCTGCCGTGCCCCTGCCTTGGCTCGGTGGAAGGGTTTACCGCATGCAACACTAGGGCTCGCAAAGGGGATCAGAGCCAGTTCAGATAAACAGAGGCCATCTGGGTGCTTTGCAGGGTAGCCGCTTCTAAATTCCATCCGGCGCTCCGGGGGTTTGTTAACTTAACCGAAAGCGATCACTTCTAAAAAACACCGGTTTACCTCAAAAAATGATGTTTTTGTGCGAGCTACCCGTCCGGATGTCTACTTTTGATTTGTGTTAGTTTGGCAGATTTCCAATTCTCCTCTTCTCTACCACCACCAACCGAATACAATGGAGATGAATAGCAATTGCTTTGGGAAAAATGGCAACATTAATATTGACGTTACTCATAGAGGATCCACAGAGCTTGTTCTGGAAAGCTTAATTGAGATATATTCCTTCTTACCAAAGTACAGCCGTCAAAGGCCTCCTTCTATGGAGGAAGTCTATGCCGCCATTTTACTATAGAAGGTTACATTAGTACACAACATTAGGATAATCTAAACAGTAGTTTTCTCTCCCCCATTCCTCTTGCATTTATGTAGTTTTCACTCTACTCCGCAGCTACAACTTGATGATGTTTCTCTTATTAATTATTTGAAGAAATCCCATATATCAAAGTATGGTTGACATTGAAAACATTGTTAATCTGACCATGGTATACAGCCATTCACTTTGTCTGAGACTTTGTTTGTTGGTCTACATTTTATGAATACATTGATTATTAAAGCCTTGGAATCTCTCGCACATTGAATCCTAAATGATGCCCCTTAAATCTCTCAGATTTCAAGAAAGAGATACACTGGTCCAAGATTGGTTATGCTGTTCAAACTGACATTACGCATCAAAGTCAAATACTTTGAATCTCCCTACTGACAACTGTACCGAGAAGTTGTAAAACAAATAATCAAATTCAGACAAATGAAGGCAGCTTTCCAGAATGACACAGTCCGTCCAGGCATCATAAACTTGGCAAATGAAAGCTGTATTCACAATCTTCTCTCTGCTTGGAATAATAGTAAAAGGAAACTCTAATCAGCTTGTTTTTATGAACAATAAGGAGGAACAAAATCGTAACTGAATGTACACGCCAATAACTTCGCTCATCTTGTGGGCTTGCAAATTTGATTGTATAAATTACAGTGTACTCTGTCAAAAACGCTACATGAGCAGAACAATACCTGGCTTTCTTCTTATTCACTATGAAGGTCTTTAAATGCTTTAGGAAATCAAAATACAATTTTGTCTGTATCTGCTCCGAACTGACATTATATTTTCTAAGCTGTGGCAAATTGCTAGACGACTTCAAAGATGGAAATCAGCCAGTGGCCCGGCTCCATTGTACTTGGTAAAAAGGGCTTCTAAACTATTTATTTACCCTCCATTGGAGTCTTTTGATGCAATAGCAGTGTGGCCCTCTCTATTCTCGAGCTTAATGTGCGGGGCTGGGCGCGGAGGGAACAGCACTAGCTCCATTGTACCAAAGCAACAGATTACCACATGAACAGGAAGCTCATTGGCTGTGCCTGCTGCCAGCGACAGACATCCACCCTCCGGCCCCCATCTTACCACACTCCCCCAGCCCACACTCTCAATGCTCACGGCCGCCCGAGACAGACACATTGTGGGGCTGAATGCGGACGGACAGTCTGCGACTACGGATGCTGAATTACCATGACAATATGGGACTCACGCTGTTCCGCTTCTTTTTTGACTTTCTACTTCCATTTTTTTCCTAATATAAATGCAGTGATGAGAACACACAGTAAGCAACCATCTGAGCCAAGCTGGCAATCTTTATGATGGCGCTGGTGGTGGGAAGGAGTGAGGGAGTGGTTGAACGAGGGGCCATAAGCCCAAAGCACACACAGCGTGAATATGGGTTCATATTTTTGGCACGACCCAAAAAAGAAATAGAATCATATTGTTTTAATGGAGAAATGTACATGTAGTGGGACGAATCAACCGCAAATGTAGTGGGGCTATATACTTTATATTTTGCTTCGTATAGGACTAATCTATTTTGGGTGTGAAAATACAAAGCATTATTTTGCGTCTGACCCAATATGGCCGTGTGCTTTGGGCTTAATAGTGTTCTAAATATTCAGCTAGGGATGTACTTCATAATACTGATGGGGTAAAAAATCTCTCTTAATATTCAGACTCAGTCAGTCTCATTTGAAATATTTCTGATATATTAAAGTTTGAAACTCAAAGGGGCTCCCTTTCGGAAAGTGGAAATAGATATTTGGCAATGGCCATGGACATAATATTATATGTGAGTCGTTTGACTTTTCTTGCGGTGATTTATGGCAGGGTAAACACGGCCACCCATCACTCGTCTCGCCGAATGAGGTCTGACATCACCGCGTCTTTGACCTTGTAGCGAACACAACACCAAGAGTCGGCAATGTGGATTACAGCTGGTCGGCAGATGCAATCAAAGATGTGCACTTAATAAAACTAGCGAACACAAGTGTCTCGCGATTCTGATGATTTGGCTATCATCCATGAACAATGAATGACAATTTCCACGATACTGACCCCATTTGACCTCTTGTAACTGAGGCGGGGTTGGTAGTTGCGATGGAGTGTGTGTGTGTGTGTGTGTGTGTGTGTGTGTGTGTGTGTGTGTGTGTGTGTGTGTGGTAGATGACGCCAAACCTGCTCTGTTAAATACTAGCCCACTTTTAAATTTGACTTTCATTTACAAAAAGGCCCAAACCACTTCCATCCTGCTAGAATGCTGCTCTAACCCACGACGTAAGTCCCGCTTTAAATATAGAGCGGATACAAATGCATGCTGGATCTTTGTTCTTTATGGGCTTCAGTACTTCCAAAGCCTTTCTATATTTGCTTTGTGTCACTAAACAAAGTCAAACAGAATTATCCCAAACTGATTACTTTGACGGCATTGTGTTTGCTGGCAGCCGGGCCACGCCGTCTTATGACAAGATCCCCGGCGGAGGATCACCTCATGTTCTATTCTCTTTCCAGACAACCCTAAGCCTAAGCTTCCCCATCCACTTAGCCCTGTATTGATTCCACATCTCTCATGCAATATGTATGCATTCCTTACAGCTAATCAGGGAGGATAAGTGCATTCCGAGTGTCCAGGTATGTATGGCTTACATGCAGGCACAACCTAGATATCGACATATTCACCTCTGAAAGGGCTGAAAATGAAGCACGCTGAAAAGGATTCCTGACATGGACAATTTTCCATTACCGTGGTTACCATGGTGTATTGTGTTCTTTTTTTCTTCTTCTTTTCTTGAGATATTAGTTACAGCGGTTCATCGGAGCACACACACGTAGCTTCACGAATTCCATTCATCTGTCAATATTTTGTAAAATGGTGGAGATATCCGGGGGGCTGCATGTGAGATCGCAGCTCCTTGGAATTCCTTGAGAGTGGAGTGGAAAGGGAGAGAGGAGCGGAGAGGATAACGAGCAGAGACGGAGGAAGAGCAATACGGCTGGAAAGAGACAAATGTGTGATCTCTGTGATTTTTGACTCAAGGACTCAATTTCTCTATCGCTTGCCAGTTATTACTAAATCAAGTATAGCATGATAGTGTCTTTGTATGTGTGTGTGTGTGTGTGTACATGGGTGTGTGTGTGTGTGTGAGAGGAAGAGAAACTGGCTGTTTGTGTGTGTGTGTGCATGGTTGTGTGTGTATGATTTTGCGAGTGTGGTGTGTGTGTGTGGAAAAAAACTTTCTGTCATTGTGTGCCGAGATAATGGCATAATGGAAGTGTGTGTGCGTGACTGCGTGTGTGTATATGTGCGTGGGAATATGTGTGCTTGTGTGGAGAGACACGGCCAGATCCAGTGAATAACCAGCAGAACACTGCTGCTCATGTGTAAGCATTAATGCATGCAGGCCCCCGTGCTTATTCAAAAAGCAAGGAACGGCGAGCAGGAAAACAGTGTAAACCGTAATGTCAGCTAAAGGGCATCTGAGCTATTCTGGTGACAAACACAAACCCTGGCATTAATGTGGACTACCAAACACATTGTGAGGCAGCCAGACTCCTGTTGGCTGTACATACATACTACATACACATACATAGACACTGGCCGAGGTTGACTGTTTGAAGACATCTGAAACACAGGCGTTCCCCTCTCGCTTCACTCCCCTGCAGCTCAACAATAATGACTGAATCACAACACACGTAGAAAGCCCTGTTACAACATACCCACGGATCTCTATCTCTCTCTCTCTCTCTATCTCTCTCTCTACTGAGGAGAGTCATTCACGTGAAATAATCAGTCCCGTCTCTCACACACACACAGTCCCCCTACCTCCACACATCTCTCCCTCTCTTTCTCTCCATTTAACATTGGGGAAATCCGCTACATTAGACAGCCCAATGGTTAAAAAATAAGGGATGAAATGCATTCAGTTATTTGTGCCTAATGATGGCTGATGTTATCCACTGAGGCAGGGCATCCCGCTCTGTGATATACCTCGAGTGCCGACACACAGCAGGAGGCATCAGTATTTTATCATTGTTCTTTTTGGGAAATCAACGACATCATTCAATAGTTATGGTCCGTTCGTACAGTCTCAATATGATATTTATTTGAGGCTGCAGTTCCAGTTCATAAATACATCAATTGTAAAAGTCAATATAAACCAATGAATAAATAAATTCATAAATACATACAAATCAATGAAAAACGGGATACCTCTTTTACGGTACTCACAGTACCAATTGGGTGTTATGTTTCTTTCCCCCCTCTTCATTTTATTCGTCTCCCCGGGAAATGCACGCGAGAGTTTTACAAGCGGGGCTTCCGCAAGTGTTCATCCGTGAAGACCTTCTGTGTACACGCGGCTGCAAGGTTCACAGCCCCTCAACGCCCCCGCCCCGGCCACGCCATAAATCCTGCCACGGCGATGGACCGCTTGACCTCCGGGGCAGCCTCTCCTACGTTGGCAGTCGCGAGTCCAGCGGCCGTACATTATCTCGCTCTCTAATGTTTAGTATAGAAGTTGTGGATTTATATCGCCGCAATTCGAATATCGTTCAAAACAGAGATCGGGAATACTTTTGGAAGAAGAAAGAATTCAACAACAAATGAAAGAGAAAAGTGCTTTTCTTCAGAGGTCGTATTTAATTATAAGGCCATTGGACAAAGGGGGGTGTTATGAGGCGTTTTGCTCTACTGCTCTGACTGGGGGTTGCAGCTGTTGAGATTCTCAGGTGCCTTGGTCCTCTGTCTGTACTTCATCTTGGATGGGCAGCTCTTAATAATTCATGGTCTGCAAGTATCAGAAGAAAAAAAACGCAATTGGTGGCCAAATGTAATGTCCTCTGTGCCAGAGGGAAACACGCAGGAAGTCGTTATGAGCTTTGTTCAACCAGGCAAACCCTCTGAGGGAGAATGGCCCTATGCTGGAGACATGGATGTCTGGGGGGGGTGGGGGTTGGATGGGTGGATGGGTGGTGGGGGACTCTTTGAGACAGGGCGCATGTGTCACAGGCGGCCATGAGGGTAAGAAAAGGACACCTCTAAAGTGTCACAGTTTGAGCGGACACCGATGCATTATGCAGCGACGTCTGTAGCAGCCGACTGGAGATCATAAGCCAATGCCTCCGGGAATGCCTTTCGTGTTTTTCTTTGGTTTTGTTTGAAAGATTATGTATTTATGTATTTGTAGACTTTGACGGTATGTATCAGAGCAGATTTCAAAAGATATGCAAGAAACGAATTCACAGGCGTGAACTTTTTTCTCAAAGAATTATGGTTGGATGTTGGGTGTGGCTTAGTGTGTGGGCTTAGTAAATATGTGTGTGGATAAGACAAGGAACCGCATATGGGGGTTCATCATAGACAGCCCACAGAAAATACTGGAAAGCCTGGAATAGTCCCCTGATTCCAAACAAACAAAACTGCCATTTAAGTTAAGATTGGGCTAGCTGATGTACTGTATGTGTGTTTGTATATGTACTTATGTATGTGTGTGTGTGTGTGTGTGTGTGTGTGTGTGTGTGTGTGTGTGTGTGTGTATATGTGTGTGTGTGCATGCACGCGTGTGTGTATGTTTTAATTGATAGTAGGCAACTGGGGTGCATAAATCAATTCTGTGACATTATCAGTCAGGCATGGTGTCTCAGTTTTTTTTTGCTTTGAATTGGCCTTGCCTTGAGGAGTCAGCCCAGTGCGGTAAAAGCTCCTAGTCACGGCTAAGAAGGACTGTCCATCGTAGAGGAGACAGCGGAGCCGTGGGCTGGTCATGCTGTCTGCTGGCCGAAGGGGAAATTCAATTTACATTTTTACTCTACAACCCTCACTCTATGAATGGTCTCTCTCTCTCTCTCTCTCTCTCTCTCTCTCTCTCTCTCTCTCTCTCTCTCTCTCTCTCTCTCTCTCTCTCTCTCTCTCTCTCTCTCTCTCTCTCTCTCTCTCTCTCACATCTGTTTCTCCACAGTCTCCCTGGTCAATCTCTTGTCTTTCCTTTTCTTCCCTTTCATTTTTTCATCTGTTATGTCTCGGTCCTCTCTGTCTCTCTGTCTCTCTCTCTCTGTCTCTCCTTGTTGCATTAAGTCTCCTTCAACTGCACCCCACCCTCTCTCTCTCTTTTTATCTACCCCACCGTCATTTCAAGTCCTCTCCATCATCCACTCCCCCGCTCCTCCTCCATTCCACATCCCCCTCTCCAATTTCTCTAATAGTCCAAATGGAGTGCGGCCCTGAGAGAGCGGTGCCTTTGTGTGTGCGTGTGTGTTCTTTCTGTGGCGCTTGCCCTCTTGTTATCCCTACACTCTCCTCCTCAGGCAGACAGGGGAGACGGTACCCAAGCCAAACAGCTGCTGGGAGAGAGAGAGAGAGAGAGAGAGAGAGAGAGAGAGAGAGAGAGAGAGAGAGAGAGATACACACACAGAGAGACACAGAGAGACAGAGACACAGACACAGACAAAGAAAGACAGAAAAACAGAGAGAGATAGAGAAGGAAAGAGCACAAGAGAGAGGAGTAGATCGAGAGTGGAGGAAGGAAGAGAGAATAAGTGCAGGAGAGATGCATGCACATTAAAGTAACTCAGTATAAGGATGTATGTGTGTGTGCGCATGTGTGGGTGCAGTTGAAGGAGACTTAATGCAACAAGGAGAGACAGAGACACAGAGAGAGAGAGAGAGAGAGAGAGAGAGAGAGAGAGAGAGAGAGAGAGAGAGAGAGAGAGAGAGAGAGAGAGAGAGAGAAGAGAGAATGAGAAAGAGACAGCAAGACAGAGGGAGAGAGCCAGAGAGTGAGAGAGACCTTCACCCGATGCCTTTCACCTTGAGAGCCCTGCTGACGGGTGTCCACTTACAGAGCCTGGCTATACGTACACCCGCCCTGCGCCCCCACCCAACCCCCTCTCCCCGAGCATTCGTCTTTTATCAAATTACGGGAAGGGAGGGGCGGAGGCGCTCACTCTATGCCAGCTGCATTTAAAATGCCGCTAATGCTAAAGTCCCAACTTGAGCCGGGACTAGCTGTGTCGGAGCCACCGCGGTTCCAGACAATTACCGCCAGTACCGACGGCAGCAACGGTACTGGGCCCACGGACCAGGCTCGGAGACGCATTAGCCTGGATGAGTCATTAAACAGCTGGACTATCATAGCCCCAGAGTGATTTAAGCATCCCCTCAAAACGCCCTAACTATGTAATTTGTCTGCAGCCCTCAATCCCCCCGTCCCCCCCCCCCCCCCCCGTCCCCGTCCCCCCCCACCCCACACCACTCGCGCTGTAATTGGAGGAAGAATAAATGTGATGTGAAACTGTAGGAGGCGGGCGAGGGGCAAAAGTATTTTACCATGATGAGAACATTTGCTGGATGTCGATGGGGTGGAAGGTGAAGGGATGGCGATGACTCAGTACTCATTAAGCACAACACATATGGCCATTGATTTGGTCGTTCAATGTTTTTTTTCGCTTGCGTGGTGACTTACTATCGGTGAAATCTGGCAATCCGTTTCGACGAACACTTCAAAATATTGACGTAGAGTAATTGGCATGGGTATTGTCCAATTATTATTAATGTATCACTGTGTAACAATGAGGGTAGGAGGTAGGCTAGGGTGGTGGTTGGGTGGGTGGTGGTGGTGGTGATGGGTTCGGGGGGGAGGGGCGGGGGTACACTTCTAATGGGGCTCAACAGTTGTGCCAACGCAGCCCGAAAGCCAAAGAGAACCTCTAACCCGAGTCAACATTGGCAAAAATAATTCCGCTTTTATTGAAGGAATGATGGTTCGGGGAAGGGGGCATGGTGGCTTGATGGACAAGGGTGTGTGTGTGTGGTGTGAGGGAGGTGGGGGGGGGGGGGGAGGGTTTGTGGACGCAATGCTATCAAACAGCGCTGTGAAAACATGAGCCGCGCGCCGGGCGAAGGAGATTGGATTCCGAGCGGTCACGCCAGCGGGGTCAGTGGACAATCTGCGCGGGTCAGAGCCGAAGGCAGGGCTACACGCCAGCCTTTGACGTTCTCCATTAACTCACAGAGAAACCCCCAGTAGCTACACACACACACACACACATATGCACAGGAGGGGCTGCCACCACCGGGGCGCGCTAAGGAGTAGCTTCAGAGGAGGGTAATAAATAAACAAGTAAGGAGAAGACTGACAAAGATGGACAGAGATGGAGCGTGGTAAAAAGAAGAGAAAGAGGGATGGATGGAGAAGAAACGACAGAATGACGAAGAGAGAGAGCGATGACAAAGAGGAAGGGGGTGAACCAGAGAGGGACGAAGTGACGAAAAAGAGAGGAAGATGGAGAAGAAAAGACAAAGAGCGAGGGATAAATAGAGAGAACAAGACAGACGGAGCAAGAGAGAGAGAGAATAAACACATAAGCAAGATGCGGAACAGAGATGTAACCGCAGACAATTTGAAAGCACTGTCGTCTCATCACGCCCCCATTCGTTTACATAACACTCTCTCTTTTTCCCAAGAAAGGTGCGCCGACAGGCAGGGTTGTGTTGTTTTTCTTTAACCATATGGTGGGCGGGTACAGGTGCTGTTACCGGTGTTCTTAGCACGGTACGCCGCTCTGCAGATCTGCCGAGGCTGTTTGGACAGACCCAACAGCACACTGTCAAACCATTGATGAAAGAAACAGGCTCAGGGCGCGACTGTGTTGTGAAGAGAACATTAGACTCAAATTCATCTGTGTGTGTGAGTGTGTGTCAGAGAGCCAGTTGTTCTCATCCATCTCAACTCTCCTCTCTAAATGAGGCAAACACCACAATTTTGGACAGGGATTGAGCAAACATTGACAAAGACTAAACATCCGTCTCAAAATAATCCGCCCAAGTCTGTTTACTGCTAGCGGCCTTACAGATGCTCCACGCAACGTTTCCCAAGACAATGGGGCTGGCCGTGGTGTTCGTAAACAAGGCTAACCACTAGCTAGCATAGCCATGTGCGTGTGTGTGTATGTATATATTAGTGACTGTGTGTGTGTGTGTGTGTGTGTGTGTGTGTGTGTGTGTGTGTGTGTGTGTGTGTGTGTGTGTGTGTGTGTGGGTGTGTGTGTGAGAATGTGTGCAAGAATAAATATCATCTGTCTTCCATTTTAAAATGTTTACACTTAATTGATGGATATGTACAGGGTTTATTTGTTTGGAACGAGCATCAAAACTGCTGTTTACTCTTGCATTCTGCGGCTTTCCGAGAAATGTTTAGGAAGCTCCGACAGCACGCGCATTATAAAGACGATTGCATTCAACAGTGGCAGACTCCATTTTATGGAAACATGAGTTTTGCGTGGTCACGAAGACTAGACATACTTCTTTGCAAAATCCCTCAAATCCTGGAAAGGCTTGTGGAACTAGTGGTTTCTGTGGGCTAGTTTGACACACGAAAATGAAAAAAAAATCTAAAATGAGGGTAGCATTAAAAGGACAACAGACATTTCATGGTTACTGTAACATAATAGGCGAACCAAAGAGCCTGTTCCATATCAACTCAGCGTTTTTGATTACCACAAAAATTGAATATTAAACACTGATGGTTCAGTAATCCTCCCAGCACAATGCAATTGATGGCAGCGCAGCGTTTTATTGTTTTGATATAGCCACTGAGAAATGACAACGCTTGTAATCTGGGACACACTTGACGTCTCACATACACACACACACAGTTTCAGTCAGAGTTCTGCGGCAACGTAAAAAAAAACCAGTCACAACGTGCAATTTCAATATAACTCCCTCTCTCACTCTGGCCAAAACACAGTCCCAGAACACATAGAAAACGCTCCCATTTTACTCCAACTTATTCAACACATGTGCTGTACCGATATAATAACCCATACAAGTGATCAACCTCCCCCGCCCCTCTCTAATACATCCTCCTAGAGCGGATTGCTCTGTCTGGGCCAAGCAGACCTCAAAGAAGCATGGTGCTGCGCAACGCTGTGATGTAGATCAGCGGTTTTGCTCCAACAATGAGTGCCTCTGTTGGAGAGACACAGCATGGGGGTGACCCCTCCAACAAAAACAACAAACAGTGCCAGACCACTCATGTGTGTCTGCTTTAAACTAATATGGGCAGAACATTAGATGCGTGAGAGCTTGCGTCTGTGTGTGTGTGTGTGTGTGTGTGTATGTATATGGGGTGTGTGTGTCTGTCTAAACATGTGCCGATTGTAATCTGTTGAAGCCTTCACATCCGTGTCATGTGTCCTATGTGCGTCAGTATATGAAGTTGTGTTTGTGTACGTATGTGAGTGCTTGTGCGCAGTTTGTGTGTGTCGAGTTCCATATTTTAGTGTGTGTTTATCTGAATGCTTGTGTGTGCATGTGTGTGTAAGCACGCACTTACATGTGTACTTCAGACTGTTCCTCACAGTGTGTGTGTGTGTGTGTGTCTGTGTTCCTGAGCCATTGTGCGTGTGTCATACTGTCTAAATGTGTGTGTGTGTGTGTGTTAGAGACTAGTGTCGTTGCAGCAGGTTTGTGTGAAAGTGGAACAGGAGCCGGGATCTAAGGAGCTTTAACACACATGTTCAGGGCCCCTCGGAGACCCTCTGTGTTCTGGGCTGTCGGTATTGTTTGGGTTTGGTGTGGGCAGTTCAAAAGCCTTCGAGGGGATACAAGAGAAGCTTACAGAGGTCTTTTCCTGTCTCTCTTCAGCATCACACCTCACTTTTAGATACATTGCAGATGTACAACCTGTTGTTTTCACCAACGGTGATGTGGACTAACTATGAGACTGTGCCCCTCGGCACCCAGTGTGTATATGTGGGTTAGTGTTGGGGGACTCTCCCCTTTTTGTTGACGATATAAAAAATTAAAAAATAAGTTACTATGGCGCTATGCATTGTGTACTATGTACATATGTGTAACCCACTTATAAGTGGGTTACCTTTCCCGTGTTTTTTGATGATTTCAAACTACTTATACAATCCTCTTAATTGTTCTCCATCAGTGACTTTAGCCATTGTTGAGATCCTAGTTAATGCAGCGGTGCCTCTGTGAGAGGAGGCTGTTATGGTCGTATGTGAGCGTGGCGGAGGGAAGAGTGAGGCAGAAAGGATCAGCCAGTCAGGGTGACCTCATGTGTTTAGCTCTCAGAACAGCTATCAGGTTTCCCCTGTGTGCACAAACCAGATCATTCCACCCACAACCCCCTCGGATGCAATCCCCCAGGCATTGCTCTGTGTGTGTGTGTGTGTGTGTGTGTGTGTGTATGTGTGTGCGCGTGTGCAACTGCAGACAATCAATAAGAACAAGGTTGTGTGTGTGTGTGTGTGTGTGTGTGTGTGTCTGTGGGGGTGGTGAATGGATCGGCTGAGAGATAAATTATCTCAGATAAATTATTAAGATCAACCATGGTTGACAGAGACACAGCGACAGAGAGAGAGAGACAGAGAGAGCAAAAGGGGGGGGGGGGAGAGGGAGGGGGAGGGAGAGAGAGACAGAACGAGCGAGAGAGACAGAGCGAGAGAGAGAGAGAAAGACAGAGAAAGACAGAGACACAGAGAGAAAGAGCGAGAGAAAGACAGAACGAGAGAGAGAGAGAGAGAGAGAGAGAGAGAGAGAGAGAGAGAGAGAGAGAGAGAGAGAGAGAGAGAGAGAGAGAGAACCCCTGGGTAAGTCTTCATCACTGAACTCTGCGAACTCGGAAGTCACTCCACCCACACCCTTCACTCAACCCCCCCCCCCCCCCCCACACACACACACACAGACACACACACACGCCTTCTTCCACTGCAATTCACGTCCTGTGCTTCTCTGGTTTCCTCTGAGGCTGTTTGTATGCATGCACAATACATGCAGGGTCAGAGTACATATATCAAGAGTTTTAGTGTGTTAATGACCCTGTTGACCGTGCAATTGCCTTCCATAAATGATATCACGTTAGATTATGTTGACAAATAGGAATGGAGTGTGCATATTTTCCCATGAAATGCCGTTGTTTGCGGGACATCTTCAAAATGGATTACGAAGTATTCTGCTGTACTGCGTCAATAAGGCAGAGGCAAGACGGAGCAGGAGGGAGATCGTATAGAGTCCTAATGCTCCGTTGATGTCTCCCGTTGGTAACAGACTCGGGCGTGGCAGATGGATTAAAGCTGTAAACAAGGACAAGGTCTGGGCCGGAGAAAGTCTGATCGGCTGGCGCAACATTCAACGGACGTTTATACATTGAAGCCTTGTTATTTTTTAATGTTTGCTCAGTTAACGGATGCCTATTAGTTTTACTTTTAGTTCATTTATAAATTCCTGTGTCCTCTCCATCACCGCCTTTGTACAGTCCCCTAGAGAATGCATTGGCCCAATCTTAAAAAGAAAATCCTCCGAGTGGCCATTACAAATGACTAAGTCAAGTTGGTGACTGTGCCTATGACGACCTTGTATGACCTGCTGTCACACATTTGGCTGGGTGAGCTCACGCTGCTGTCCACTATTGCTATGGCAACAACACGGCATAGGCTTATCCGCTGTGGGGGGACCTTTCCATTTCACTGTGTGCATGTGGCAGGGTATATGCACACAGACACACAGGAACACAAGCAGGTCCACTCGCCCAAAGACCCCAATTCACAAGTACACACGCCCTGTTGCATACCAGTTAACCAGATGTGACCTGCCAGTAAAAGGTACAACTCTGGCCCTCTCAATGCAAACCCTCCTTTGTTTCCCATAAGACGAGGTATGCAAGGTGTGTGTGTGTGGCTGCTATCTCTTTCTAAACAGATCAGCAGATCATCCACGCCTCAACAAAAGGACACAGAAATATAGCTGGGGTGCAGCCCATGTGAAGTCCATTACACTTTCACAAAGATAAAAAGACTGATACACATAGACCGACACTGAGGGAGACAGACAGCCAGAACACGAGAGAGAGAGAGAGAGAGAGAGAGAGAGAGAGAGAGAGAGAGAGAGAGAGAGAGAGAGAGAGAGAGAGAGAGAGAGAGAGAGAGAGAGAGAGAGAGAGAGAGAGAGAGAGAGAGAGAGAGAGAGAGAGAGAGAGGGGGACAGGAAAAGAGAGACAGACAGAGAGAGAGACAGACAGGAAAGAGAGAGAGAGCGAGAGAGCAAGAAAGACTCAACACCGTCAACCGTCGTCTCAGGTATGGTTGCTGGTGATAGGGTAACATTTGAATGCTGTTGCCAAGGCTGTTTCTTTTTATAAATGTTCTGTAATGTTTCTGTTTGTTTTGCGGTGAGTGAGGGGTGGGGCCCGGAAGCTCAATGATTAATTGCCGGCCCCCAAAAAACGCTGAGGACGGAGAATCCACTCCAAACGATGGCGTCGGCGAAGGCTGCTGCTGCTGCTCTTGCGGCCCCGCGTTGCTTCATCGGCTGAATCTTAATGGCACGCCCCACCTGCGACGGGCGTGGGGAGCCTTTTAGAGAGACTGCCGGAGCGTCCCAAAGTACTTTACGAAAAACCTTATATTAATTGGCCCAATGACGTGTGACTTCTTCGTGTGGGCTAGACATTCCACTCACTACTCTATTGTAGGGAAATACAACGGAAAGCAGTATTAAGGACACGAATGACGTACGACGTGTCTAAGTGTGGTATGGTACGATACAGAGGTCTGTTTATCAAGCTGATTTGATATATATCTTTTCTCCTATACAGCAAAACTTGCACCCAATATGTTGGGGGAAACAGATGACATATGGCGGTTACACAAGCATACAGCTGTTGTTTTATGGACGGGGATGGGAGAGGGGGGCTTAGAGATAAATAATGTATACAAGACTTCCACGGGCTACTCCACACAGCTAATGAGAGTGAGAGGGGAAGTAGACAGGGAATTAGCAACTATAAGTGTTTTCCAAAGCTTCTGTTTTTCCTAAATTTTTCATTAGGGCCCGAGGACATAAAATAAAACAAGGAAGGAAAACAAACACGTTGGCTTTCGTCGGGTTTCACAAGTATTAAAAAAAACATAGAAGATTTGCATTTTATTCAAAAAGCATTGCCCGCAGCCTCTTAATATAGACATACAAATAGATGTCTCACTCAAGAGAGAGATGAGCGCATAAAAGCATTGAAAGTGAATGCATTCTCGGCTCGATTTCCCCACCTACTGTATGTCTGACTATCTTTCTCTCTTTTGCTCACTGCTTGGACTTGAATGTAGGTAACCTTAATCATTTGGGGAGAAAAAGGGTACAATGGAGGGATGATGTGACTTGATGATGATGTTGTGGCCTCATCCTCTGAAAAAATAAGGGTGTTCTACAAGGCTGTGTAGTGCACAAAGTGGCACATCCACTCACGAGAGTGAACATATAATGCAACTTTCTTTGGGGTCACCAATGGCTGTTTATGCACGATTAATTACCACAGAAGAAGCTGCTTGTCGAGACAACGCTGTAATGTCCCAGTGGGTTTTTCCCCAACGTTTAGCCTACCTGGTGCAACTCACCCGCCCCCACCCCCCCCCCCCCCCCCCCCCCCCTCCCCCAGCCGCAAACCTAATCCACCCACACACCCACTCATCCCCCAACTGATGCGGCCCTTGTTGGCTAAATTATGCCGCCTACCTCTTCATCCACCCACTGGCTTACTAATACACCCGGGGTCTCTGCAGCAGCAGAGTAGGCATACAAGGAAGGCCTTGGGCAGGTCTACAGAGCAGCACATTCAGTTTGACTCCCAAGACACCTGCCGGGTGAGTCATTTCACCGCTGTTAGCCGGACGGGGCAAAAAAAAAAAGAAAAAGGGTTAATCTACCGAACCAAATTGTTGTACGTATCTGTATTTGCGCGAGGGCTCACTGTGGACTGTGGTTGGAGGGAAGAGGGCGGGGGGGCTGAGAGGTGAGACACAGGGCCTGTGTGCACGGTGTGGGGCTGGTAGGGAGGGGGGGGAGGGGTTATGACGACATTGCTGGCAGCCACTCAAACCCTCACGCTTATTTGCTTATCCTCCTTCACGGCAGAATTAGCTTTTTTTCCGGAGCCATTTCTCAAGTCACGGGTGACGCGGTGTTTTCTTTCAGTCTGTCACCGCTAATGCGGCGGCATGGAGTAAATGTAAAGAGGCGCCGGCTGCATGTGCGATGGAGGAGGAGCGGAGCTGTAGAGCCAAATAGATAAGCTTTTGTTAAACCGTGGACATATTCTAAGGCAATTGATTGAAAGTTTTGCATGTGACAGGAAAAAGGTTTGTATAGTTTACAACATAACAAGGACAATTGAGACATAAAATTATACGGTATTTCTGGTTGTTGTTGCATGAATTACTCACTTGCTAATCTGGCGTGTGTGCCGTACTGCAAGAATGTTTGGATAATGACATCACCGCTATTAGCACATCTTAATTCACCATTACACATCTGGTAATGGAACAGACTGCCACTTCAACCCAGTTATAAACAACAGTCTTACAACCATGTGTGTGCGTGTGTCTGTATGTGCGCGCGTGTGTGTGTGTGTGTGTGTGTGTGTGTGTGTGTGTGTGTATTTGTGTGTATTTGTGTGTCTGTGTGTGTGCCCATGCGTGATGCATCTGTGTGTGTATGTGTGTGTGTGCACGCTTGTGTGATGCATGTGTGTGTGTATGTGTGTGTGTGTGTGTGTGTGTGTGTGTGCGAGTGTGTGTGAATGTCTGTCTGTGTGTTCGTTAGCCTGTGGGAGCGTATCTGTTCTCTGACTGGCAAAGCATCAAATCAGTACCAGCGGTTGACCGCTGTTTTGCAGCCAGGTATTTCAAGTCGAGTCAAGTCATTATCCCTCTCTCGCTGGTCTAGCCTGCAGGTCTACTGCTCTTCACATCCCACCCCACCCACCCTATCTCCCTCTCCCCCTGTTGGCAGCTGAGAGAAGAGGACTCCACATGGGCATCCAGGGAGCGCTGTGATGGAAAGCTCCCGTGCTCCAGTCCCCTCTCAAAGTGCATGCATGCAGTGCAGGCCGCCGCATTGGTTTAAAAATGCAGTAGCAATTACCCCAACCAAACCCCACCTCCGCTTCTCCTGATGGTCTCTGAATGAGAGAAAACAACAATGAGTGAACAAATAGACTGCTCCTACTCATCCTCTACCCCTACTCTGTCACGGCAGTAACTCTTAGGACTGCAGGCTACTAATTCTCCGTGCTGGTGCTGGTGGTGGCGGTGGTGGTGCTGGTGGTGGTGCTTGTGGGGGTGGTGCTTGTGATGATGGTGGTGCTGGTAGTGCTGGTAGTAGTGGTGGTGTTGGTGGTGGTGGTGGTGATGGAGGTGCTGGTAGTAGTGGTGGTGTTGGTGGTTGTGCAGGTGGTGCTGGTAGTAGTGGTGGTGTTGGTGGTTGTGCAGGTGGTGCTGGTAGTAGTGGTGGTGTTGGTGGTTATGCTGGTGCTGGTGGTGGTGGTGATGCTGGTGGTTGTGGTTGTGGGATTGCTCAGGTAGGCTGGCAACAGCGGAAGGCTCAGCGAGCTAAAAGGCTATAAAGTTACACAGCAGAACAACAACAAAGCCCTTCCACACCCCGGCTGTCTGTCATGAGATACAAGCACCGCTGCCGCACATGTATATGCACACAACACACGCACATACCTCTACACTTAGACACACACACAGAGTCAAACACGGGCACTCAAACACATACACACAGATGGCACACACATCTTAACACATGTATGCACACACACGTACTCCAACACACACACATCAACACATTATTGTGCATGCACACACACACACACACAATCACATACACACAATAATACACACACACCTCAACACATATGTACACACACAGACACACTCACACATAAACAATAACAAAGGTTTATACATACACACACACACACCCTAGACAACACATGGACTGAGCCTGTCTCTGGAATGCAGTCATGCACCGTCAACCCCAACGACTCCCCTACCCACCCCATCTACCGCTTTCCTTCCTTTACTCTAAATACCCCCACCGCTGCCCCAGTGCCTCTCCTGCCCCATTCCGCTTCCCCACTATCTGCACTCAGAATTGGGGGCCCGGGACCAGATGTTATCTCCCCACCTGGTGCGTTTCAGCTATGCCCTCCACATGAAAGGAGGCCGCCGGGCCGGTAATCTGTGTGCCGGCGCAGAGCTAACTGACCACAGGTTTCTCTCCGTGACCCTCTTATTGGGGTTGTTTTGTGTGTCTCTTATTAGCGATCATCACTTTTTGACGCAGCTGAGCTGGGCAAGGACATGGGTTAAAGGAAGTACATTAGGTGAAGGGAAAGAACGGTTGGGTGGAAATAAAGAGGAAAGCAAAGCATTGGCTTTAGCCATGCTCACTGTGTCTAAAATGAATGTGTGTATTTTTTATATATATCTTTTTTTTTTGTATTTACATACATATTTCTTTGTTGTCAAAATAACTGGGCATGCCCTGAGAGTTATTTTACACCAAAAAAGAAATCTGCCTTATTTTACATATTTCAAATTTTCTACGTAGATTCCCGTTGCACTATTTCTACACTACTCACAAGTGTATTAGGAGCTACTGTATATGAATAGCAGCTTATCTGGCACGAGACAGCACAGATGGTAGGACCCTGTGCCCAGGAATCCCCAGGTGATCAAGGTAAAAAGAAATGAGGAAAAGAAAGAGGGAGGGGAGGCCGACACAGCGACAGAACCTCATAGAGAGGTCTGGAAACATGACCGTTGGCGCTAACAGCTCTAAGAGAGATGTGAGAGATCTGATCAAATGTGTGGATAACAATGGGGGGTAGGTAGAGAGGGGGCACAGCAATAGGAAAGATTGGGAAAAAAACTCAAACTGAAAGTGTGAAATGGTAGGGATGGTGGCTCCAGCCGCCGTGAGGGAAGCATGGGGAGAGAGAGAACGAGAGAGGGATGAGGCGGTGGGTGTGTGTGTGTGTGGGGGGGAACAGAAAATAGAGCGTGAAAAGCGATGGGTCTTGCCAGAGAGGTAGAAAAAGCTAAAAAAGCGGTGAGCTCAAGAGCCGAGTACCCCCGGCTCCATCCATTGTGTTTGGAGAGGGGAGATAGTTCCGCCGAGTTAACGAGAACATGTGTGCATGAACAAGTACACAAACTGTAAATGCAGAGACACACATTAAAAAAACACTGCTTTTTTGGTGTGTAAGTTCTTTTAGGGATTTAGAGTGTTTAAATGTGTTACACTGAGACCATAACTTTAGGTCATTGGGTTCTGAATGCTGGGCTTATTGCCAACCAACATCCCCCTTCCTTAAATATTCCTTCTTTGACGAATGGCGGTAACCAGGGCTACACCATTGTATGCCATTGGCGGGAAAGGGCCAAGCAAGGTCATGTGACTGTCATCGGATTTATGTACGCAAGCTATTTATCAAATAACCTTATTGGTTTGAACTGCATTACATAAACAGGGCTTAAATAAAAAGGTAAATTTAGCCGGTTTCCTAACCGCGCCTAACCAACGTCAGATCCTTCCAACAGGAAAGGTGAGAGAGCTTATGTCTCAGAGGTGAGAAAGCTTTTGTCTATTTTAGAGGGAGGTGGGAAAGATACAGCAGCAGATAAGCGACAAGATAAATAACAGCATCGTTTCGGGCCAACATTACTTTTGGAGCGAGGCATTGGCTGCGTTTAGAAACAAGTGATGAACAAGACAAAAGCGCTGCGGAAACAGTACGAATCAATCTACAACCTTGTACAAATGACCATCTATTCCTCTCTCACTTCTCTTTCTCTCTTGCTCTCCCTCTCCCTCTCTCATAAAAAAGAGGGAAGAGTGGTTGATTCCGCCAAAATCTCAGGAATGTCAAAATAACATTACAAAGTGTGTGTTTCATTTAAGAACTATACCACATAATATATATATATTTTTTTTAATGAATTCAAACCACAACTGATAGGCACATCAATGCTATATGGACCACCTGCAGTTAACTACATAAGCCCATTGGATCACAACTGCATTCCTGTCTGCAGCCTAAAACTAGAAGGATTGCGACTTTCCAGATGTTTGAGGAAACATTCATAGGGGACAAACTTCCTTGAGGATAGGTCAGAACCAACAACCTCCTTAAGCTCAAGATTTAATGCCTTGCCCAAGGTGTCCTCAAGGCAACTGACTGACTTATCCCACCCACCATATGGTCAATTACAAATATTTTACGTTGGGTGGGGGGGGGGGGGGGGGGGGGCTAATTTAAGTGCATCACTCCTGGTCTTATCAAGGTCTACATTATACTTGCAAAGACGATATACATCATATAAATGAGTGAAACAAACCAGGTATTTAAATAAAAGCACACACACATACACACACACACACAAATGCATACAAAAACCCACCCATACCATCTGTGATCGTAAACCAAGTCTCGTAATTTCAGCCACCACCCTTCACATTGTCCCTATGCTTAGAACACACTCTGCAAGTCAATGTAGATCACGACCGAGTCTCCCCACGACAGAACAAGAAACTAAATGGTATTACCTCATTTCCCATTTCCTCTGACCCTCTACAAAACTAGGCATAGAGGGAGAGGCACAGTGGCACAGAGGGAGAGAGGGAGAGAGGGAGAGAGGGAGAGAGAGAGAGAGAGAGAGAGAGAGAGAGAGAGAGAGAGAGAGAGAGAGAGGCGAAGCATAATGGGATTGAGAGGAGTAGAGTGGACTAGGTCTGCTATCCACTATCTGTGGGTTGTGAGAGCCATTGGAAGACGCTAATGCATGGAGGGCCGTTATGCACGGCAGTAGAGGCAGGGACTGGACATCCGAAATTCTCAGGGTGTATGTGTGTGTATGTTTATATATAAGAATGGATTAATATATAAACATTTATGTATGTGTCAGAGCGGAAACTGGAAACTTGTGATCATTCTTATTTTGTATACAATACAATACATTACAAAATATATACCCCTAACCCTAGAAACCTCATCGTTCAATCATAGTAATCAAATGTACAAGAACAAAACAACAAACACGGAGATGGAATCTCGGGTAAAAGTACAATCGGGTAAAAGTACAAAACAACAAACACAGAGATGGAATCACATGTAAGAGTACAAAACAACAAACACAGAGATGGAAACACATGTAAAAGTACAAAACCACGAACATGGAGGTGTGTGAGTGACTGGTCTAATGGAACCAGCTCGAGGTGAAGATGCACTACAGCGAGGAGGATTTAGTGCTTGGCGTCTGTGGGGTGTTTTGCTACGGCTAGTCATTCGTGAAGCACGTATGGAGACTTACGGCCGCGGATGCGAGTTATATGACCCTGTCATCATTCTAATAAAAGCGTGTTCTCCGCTGAAACCCCAAAATAGAGAGGGATTTGCTTAATTTAACATAGGGCTATTTCCCTCCCTGCCGAAAAAGCCCTGGATGAGCTCTTCAGAGCACATTCTCAGCCCACAAGATGGAGCCCACTGGGTTCCTGGTTGAGTGGAATGCTGAATGTGCCATTAAAAAAAACTGACAGACTAATAGGTAATTCTGCAAGTGTTGTTACAGTCTTGAATTTAACCTGGGATGACTCCAACTGGGTCTCTCTCTCTACTATTTCTACTATCTCTCTCCCTCTCAATCTCTCCTCCTCTCCCCCTTCCCTTCTTGAGAACAGGATTAACATGGATGTATTGTTATTTCTGCAGCACAATGGATCACCTTGTGTAATGTAACCAGACCCCTTTTCCTTTTTGCTTTTAAGCAAACCACTCCCTCCCTAACAGCTCTTAGTGTCTCTCCCTCTCTCTCTCCCTCTCTGCTCCTCTCTCGCCCACTCTATCTCGTCCTCTAAAAGAATTAGCGGGACTATAAATGGCACCTATGGCAGGGACAGACACAGCCACATATAATCTCAATGGGCTCCATTGACTGGTGTTCACTTAAGGCTAGGGACATTAGCTGCAGCTAAATCTACCTCAACATGGCCCTTTAGTCCTTTTAAAGGTTATGTAAGCACTATAGCATGGCTAACACACAAACAGCTATCTGCTTCTGACTAAGCTAGTGCTAACATTTGTATTTGTATGGTTATACTACTTTACAGTTTGTATGTCTAAGTTGTTTTAGCTACGTCAATTGTGTATGTGTGTGTTTGTATGTGTTTCTTGACAGTACATTCTAGCCTGTATTTGCTATTACAACCTACAAAAAGGTGATGCTGACTCCGGTACCCACAATTAATGTGTACTAAATAAACTAGCCATCTCACTATATTATTTCCCCAACAGTGAAGCTAAAATAAAGTTATCACTCAGCATTACAGTTTTAAAGCTAATTGTCAGATATAGAATCCCTTCTGATAGCGCTGTGTGTAATGAATAAATAAATAAAGCAGACATTCAGAAATTCCTGTCACTGTCCCAGCAGGTAGTTAAAGAACTTAAACCAAATGAATGCCAAGACTCGTGGGCAGGCCTGGGACTGAAAATTGATATCAGGCCTATATTCTCCAAATATGACAACAAAACAACAGCAATTACTAAAACAAGTCATCCTGGTGATTCTGAGATGCCTTGTGCATGGACATAAATGAAAGTGTGTATTTCTATCTATATATATACATACACAGTGCTTTTGATGTCCTCATTCGCAGTAGGTGTCTATTAGTGTGTCATTAAAATATGCAGGCCGTGCGAAGACATTGTGTCACAGATGGCTGTCCGGTCCCATCCACTGAGGGATTTGGAGGCAGGGGGCTGTTAAATGGTTTCCTCATCAAAGCAATGCCCCGCAAAATCCATCGGCAACCGGCGTAATTTTCTCGTATAAAAGCCAGGCTGACACACGCGCAAACAGCTCACACACCGTTCCCCAACCAACACACACTCTCTGCTCTCTCTCTCTCTCTCTCTCTCTCTCTCTCTCTCTCTCTCACACACGCGTGCGCACACACACGCGCATACACAAAGACACACACAGGCAGACACCCCTTGCAGGAATCAGTAAATGAGCTAAAGTGAAGCAAATGCTACACTATGTAGCACTAATCAATAGAGGTCAACATGCTATTGTTGTTGCACTGCATTGCATGACTACAACATGCTAATCCACAGTGATGAGCATATGTTCCTGGGAAATACCAGCACTACATCCCATTACAATAAAATACACTTGCACACAGACCCCCTCCCATCAAATTAAAATAAAGCCTATTGATGTGTTCTGGCATGCCATGAAGACGGTGTTAAAATTCCTCTCTTTATAATGGTCTTTTCTTTATCATAATTGAGCCCAGATGTTGCGTCCCCTATATTTCCCGACAAGTAATATCCACTGATATACATCATAAAAAATATGCAGGCCTCCGAGAACACTATGAGTAGCCACACACAGGCATGCGCACACACACACACACACACTGAACGATTGAGAGCAACAGCGCAGCAATGCAGATGTATAACAAAATTGAATGCTTGTATGTGAAATTCCAGTGTGTGTGCATTATATTCTTATGAATAGCACGTTAAGAATAACTCAAGTATGTTTTGTGTTCATTTGAGTGCACAAACGCAAGCACTAATGCATGCCTGAGAGTCTGTGTGTGTGTGTGTGTGTGTGTGTGTGTGTGTGTGTGTGTGTGTGTGTGTGTGTGTGTGTGTGTGTGTGTGTGTGTGTGTGTGTGTGTGTGTGTGTGTGTGTGTATGTATGTGTTTGGGTGGGTGTTGGACCTGCGCACGAACATTTGACTTGTGAGGGGGTGAAGCTGTCAACCTGTTCTCCCCTCTGCCTAAATCAACTAATCAATGGTCATTAACGAAAGTATAGGATCCCTCGCACCCAACCCTCCCTGTCATTCTGTCCACACTCTCTCTCTCTCTTTTTCTCTCACTGACCCAAATTGTGGCTCAGGTGGCATCATACCAAAACTAAGCATTTAAATGAACTTCAACTGCTGATTCATACACTTTTTGTTTATGGTGCCCCACTTCCTGGGCCAGCATGACATGTCTTTCTCTTTCTATGTCTAGTCTATGTCTATAAATCCTTCTCTCTTTCACACCCTGGTCTGTCTCTCTCTCTCTCTCTCTCTCTCTCTTCTATGTCTACATCAATGTCTCTACCCCGATTATGCTCTTTTCCTCGTCTCTTTCTCATCTATGTGTAGATCTATGTCTCTCTCCCCCTCTCTCTTCCTGTTCACTCTCTCAATTATGTCTATAGCTATGTCTCTCTCCCCTTCTCTTCCAGTTCTCTCTCTCTTCTATGTTTATATGGCTCCATCTCCCCCTCTCTTCCAATTCTTTATTTTCTATGTCTATATATCTATGTCTCTCTCCCCCTCTCTTCCAGTTCTCTCTCTTCTTTGTATATATCTATTTCTCTCTCCCTCTCTTCCAAAGATACATAAATCGCTGACGGTGGCAAGATCGGATCTACGCTGACCTTGGAGTGGGCGCAGGAACGGGGATGGGTGTATGTGTGTGTGTGTGTGTGAATGTGTGTGAGGGCGGATAGTGCAAAAGGAGAAAGAGAGGGTGAGGGAGAGGGTCGGGGGTGGGAAAGGGGATGGACGGGGGGACTGTAGTGGAGGATGAGGGTGTGCCCTGATTGGGAGGCCCCTGAGATGAGTAGCTCAGAGATATGAGAAAGGCTGGGATGGGTGGGGGTGGTTGATGGAACAGAGAAAAGAGAGAGAAAGGGGGAAGAGAGAGGGAAAGAGAGAGAGCGAGAGAGAGGCCATATGGCAGCAGCACAAATGTATTAAACTATAAATCAGGGGAGAGTGAGTGGACTGCCAGGTGGGGCTGTAGTAAAGGCAGCACGGGCGGCCGACTACAGAGCACAAAGAGAGAGCGGGAGAGAGAGAAATTGCTTTTTTTCCCCTCCGTCCATTCTTCTTATCTTCTCCATCTCTTTCTTTTACAGACTCTCGGAGTAATAGTAGCCCCAGTGTTCCTCTGGATAGCATCGCATTGTGCAATTAGTCGAATTGTATTATTTTACGATGTTATTTTAAAGTCCGATTGCATCTCGTCGTATAAAAATGCAGCCCTCGTCTGAATACTCAGGTACGAGCAGGACATCTGAGGAGAGTTAGCAGCGAGTCGTGGTTAGCGTGGCGTTCTACATTGACATTCTGTGTTTTACAGCTCTGCTACCTAAACACCGCGCCTCATAAATCAATCAAAACCCCCGCCATGGCGAAAACAGGGAGCGAGGCAGAGCAGAGCAGCTCTCTCTCTCTCTCTCTCTCTCTCTCACTCTCTCTCTCTCTCTCTCTCCAACACAATCATTGTGCCGAGCGGGGAAAAACGGCAAAACTTAAATTAGAGTTGCACTCGCACGTGATGGTGGAGGCAAATAGAGTAATCCCCAATAGGCCTCCTGTTTTAATCCCTTGATGAGGTCTGGGTACTGTGGCCCAGCCGGTGTCTCAGAGCAGCAGTCAGCCGGCCAGGGCTCCGGCTATGTGCTTCGGTCCCAGAGGCGGCCATGCATACGAGAGCGAGAGCAAATATGGACAGCCTCCCTCATCCTACTCCAAGTCACCAGCACCACTGCTCCACATTCACTGGTCCACCGCGATGGAAGTCACATCACATAGGATTTTTTAATAAATGTTCTATGCAACTGTAAAGCACAAATGATGTCATAAATGTTTACTTAAATTTTGTTTTCCAAAAGACAACCAAAACAGAAAAGGGGAACATGCAAATCTGGAATATCTTTGCTGTTGTGATTCCATCTGTGGTATAAAAATAATAAAGTATGACAAAAAGAAATTGACCCTAGGCTTTAAATGTTGTTTTGGTGATTTGTATCGTGACCGTGACCAAATACACCAGTGAGCGTGTATATGCTGCCTTGTTTGACATGAGAACAGTGGAAAGGAGCACTGGTCAGTCCCATTCTGATCTATAAGGAGCCCATCATGCTGCAGCACAGAGATGGATGGAGACTACTGGACTGCCCCCAGCAACACTCCAGTAGGCTGGACTCACTCAGGGTGCCTGATACCCTGATCCTTCAAACTGACAAATGCACACGCACACACACGCACTAATTCCCAAGAAGCGGGCGCACACACACACACACACACACACACACACACTCATACATCAGACACTGATGTAAAAGTGGACATACACACACACACACATATCCAAATCCAATGAGGTGCCTGCCACATGAAACCATCCCAGCCAAGGCCGGCTATCCATCAAATCCCACCTCCACTCAGGAATGAGCGTGTGTGTGTGCACGCGTGCGTGGTGCATGTGTGTGTGCACTAATGCTTGTGAGAGGAGTGTGTGGGTAAATATGTGTGAGTGTGAGTGTGTGTGTGTGCGTGTGAGAAAGTGTGTGAGCAACAGCGACCAGAGTAGGGAGTAATAGAAGAGGGGGTGGGGAGGAATGAGGTGGGGTTTGGAAGTTACAGGTAGTTGGAGGACAGGGGGAGGAGGAGGAGCTGGTGAAGGATGGAGTGGTGGGGAGAGGGGGAGGGGGAGGGGGGGATGCAACAGTGCGGCGGGGGGGGGTGCGTTCCATACCTTGGTCTGGAGATAGTGGGGGTAATAGTATGTGTACTGAGGGTACATTGGCTGCTGCTCCAATCGCTTGCCCATGTAGCTGGAATCCTTAGCACTGAGGCAGGGAATGGTGACACCGAGGGCGGAGGGGCAGGGGGGCTAGGAGCCGGGTTATCAGGAGGGGGGGTGGAGGAGGAGAAGAAACAGGGGGAGGGTTGGGACAGAGCGTTTCCCCCGAGCGTCAGCTACAGCGGGAAGCAGAGGTCCGCTCCTCTTTGGCAGTTTCTTCTCCTTCTGGTGCTTCTTCGTCTCCTCTCGTTGTCCCCCAGTCTCTGCGCGGTTCCGGGTGTCGCTTAGCCAGTCCCGTGGAGATAAAACGGAGAGAGCAAGCGTGTGGGGGGTGGGGGGGGTGGGGGGTGGGGGGTGGGGAGGTGGCGGGAGGTTCTAGGGGGGAGGGAAGGGGTGAGTGAGGGTTTTGACAAATGCTGTCTCACCGGTTCCGTTCAGTTGCTGCTCCTGGGGAGGACGGATGACAAGGCTACTCAGTCTCCGAATGACAGGAAATTTCAAAACGACCCAAGTTTTATAATTCCCCCTTCAGCGAGTGTTTGAATCCCACGAAGCTGTCAGTCGAGTGCTCGCGTGCACGCAGCGCGGGCGTGTGTGTGTGTCTATGTGTGTGAGTGAAGTGTCCAGCGCTTCCAGATACGAGTGGTGTAAGGGAGGTGAGGAAGAAGAAGGGGTAAAAGAGAGAGACGAGGAAGGGGTGGAGGCTGCAGGTGGCAGTTGAACAAAAACAAGCGGACCTCTGAACACCGGCTCAAAGGCAGTGGCAATGAGAGGAGAAAGAGAGGAGGAGAGGAAGAGGAGGATGACACGGAGAATTCCAAGAGAGGAGGTGTAGGTCCACTTCTCTTCTGCAAACTGCGTCGCTGTAGTCTTAATGTTTTATTTAAATCTATCTGTCCTCTTGTCACTCTTTCTCAAACACACACGCAAGGTCTGTAAATCCGTCCGTCTCTTTTTCTCTCTTTTCTTAATTCCCTTTGACTCTGCCACGCGCGTGTCTGGTGGTGCCGTCTGATTCCGCGAGCAGCGTCTGCGCGGATGTCCTGTGAGACACGGGAAGATTTCTTCAGCGACAGCAGAGGATGCACTTTGCGTGCGGGAGGGGGGAAGAGAAGAGAAGAGCCGAGATCGCAGAAGGACAAGGAGCAGAGCGCTGGATCTCTCCGCACAACAAGCAGTGTCAGTTTGTAGCTCCGGCGAGGAGGACGTGCGTCGGAGACCAGAAACAACCACAACAAGAACAAAAATAAGCCTTAGAAAAATTGAAACCCACAAGCACGAAAGCTGGTTCCTAACGAACGTGACACCGGTGCATCAGCCAAGCGACAGCTAATCTCTAGTGGGAAAATAAAAAATAAAAGCCACAATGACTGGTATCCTAGGTGCTCGACAGAGAAGGGCTCCCTCGTCCGCGATCCCTCTCCTTCCTGCTCTGGTAAAATGTGTTCCTTGTTTCTTCCCTTGCCTCTCGCTCTTTCTCTCTCTCTCACTCCACCCAGCAGCCTGCCTCCTTCTCTTTCTCTCTGTTACAGTTTCTCTCTCTCTCTCTCTCTCTCTCTCTCTCTCTCTCTCTCTCTCTCTCTCTCTCTCTCTCTCTCTCTCTCTCTCTCTCTCTCTCTCTCTCTCTCTCTCTCTCTCTCTCTCTCTCTCTCTCTCTCTCTCTCTCTCTCTCTCTCTCTCTCTCTCTCTCTCTCTCGTGCATGCGTTTCCTCTCTCTCTCGTGCATGCGTTTCCTCTCTCTTTCTTTCTATCTCTGTCTCTCTCACTCACTCTTGTTAATGCGTTTCCTCTGTCTCTGTCTCTCGCTCTCTCTCTCTCTCTCTCTCTCTCTCTGTATCTCTCCTGCTCCTCCACACTGACAGGGCGGTAAAGGGGGCTCGTCCGGGTCTGTGAGCAGCGGCTGCCTCCTCCTTCACTCCCAGCCCAGCCAGTAGGAGGGACTTAAGCCGATCGCTGTGTGTGTGTGTGTGTGTGTGTGTGTGTGTGTGTGTGTGTGTGTGTGTGTGTGTGTGTGTGTGTGTGTGTGTGTGTGTGTGTGTGTGTGTGTGTGTGTGTGTCAGACAGAGAGAGAGCGAGAGGAATCCAGACACACACCAGTGGGTTGCAGTATTTCCAGAACCTGGGAGAAAGCGGAGAAGAGGGAGGGACGAGGGGAGAATCGGAGGGCAGAGCAGAGTATACAGGCGTGAGTAGCAACGGAGCAAGGTCTTGATTCCCCCTACTGGCTGAACTTGAACATACCGCCTACCTGCATGCACACACATGGCCACAAATGAACCAAACACGCAATTCCAAATGGTTTGGAATATAGAGTGTTTCACTAAAGTCAACAGCGTTGGCTTTCAAAGCAGATTATAGGACACTTTAATGATCATTTTACTTTAAATACTTTGGTATTTAAAGAATTCTAGAGGATTGTTATGTCCTATTTTCAGAAGGTTCCTTTATTCGTGGTTACCCAGTTAACTCTGATAGAATAACTCTTAGCTGACTGTAATACATGTCACCAGTCAGTTTTCTAAGCTAGTTTGTATTTTTATTTTCCATAGTGAACATTCCACTTCATGTCCAAAACTGGGAACAGTTTATATCTAAAAACTAAAAATGTTTAGCACCATAATAAAAAACTGATGAGGTTTGTGAGTGGGGCTCTCTCCCAGTGGAAGCACTCCCAACAGCAGCTGAGATGCTTGTCTTCCATGCCAGGGTTACCAGTCACTGATGTTCCCTCACACCACACGCACAACAGCCCAAAGACAGATAATATGCAAATGCAGGAAAGTGAAAGAGTCACACGGGTGTGGGGGGGGAATTATCTCTCCATGTTATACCAGATGGATGAAGAGGAAAACAACTTCATGCTTTAGGTTTGTGATCAAATTACTACAATAATACAGAGCGAGAGAGCGAGACAGAGACAGAGACAGAGACAGAGAGAGAGAGAGAGAGAGAGAGAGAGAGAGAGAGAGAGAGACACACACACATAAACTCAAAGATGGTTGACCTCACAGCCCTAGGAGTGTGTGTGTGAGTTCATGACTACATGGTCAAAGTCCTACTGTTTCACTCAATCAGCAAATAGACTTTTGCTTTTACATTGAAAGGACAGATTTAACTCTTCAGGGAAAGGGTTATACAGGAAAAAGGGTTATTCAGGCCAATTGGCCTGAAAGTATACAGGATAGGAAAACAAATAGGGAGTTATGTTAATTATTGAACTTGGAAAGAAATCCCACTAGGTTGATAAGTTGAGCACTAGATATTACATCTATTCTTGTGAGAACCATGAGACTATGTTTTATTTAATTTTATTGAAAAATAATTATTTTATTCTTCAATAAAATGTATTTAAAACATAACATAAAAAAACACCCACATAAAATCTATCTTCAATTTTGAGTATGGCAGTTAGTTGGAAAATACCATGAATAATGGTTATATTCCACGTAGAATTGTTTCTACAAGGGCTGACACGCCTGCATTAAAACACAATACTTCCATTCAAAAAAAAATTCCGAAATGTGAAACTAGCTCAACTCAAATTTTATATTACCGCATACCGTCATTTATAGATGTTAATACGTACATGGATATGAGGACATTGTTTTGTATAATTGTTTTCCAACCATTATTTAGATGGTAAATATATAGTTTGATAATGGTAAGTTTGTCCTACTGGTGTATGTTCTTAATAACATCATGATTGTATAAATATATTTTTGATTGAAATGGTTTTCTGTACTATTTTATTAAACGGTGTCCTATCTCCTCTCACCTAAGCACTGCGCACAAAGGAAAGAAAGCCACATGCTCATTGGAAGAGATTTCGAAACAGCAGGTCAGCTAGCAGACCAAATTAATGGGACCAAACAGACACCACAGACCAAAACACGAAGAACCCAAGACGGAAAGGACGACCATTTAAGGGAGGAAAACAAAACAATCGGCAGAAAAGAGAAGAGATGTTGTTTGGATTACCAGATTAGCAGCCTCCGAACAGACTGGCCATCAAAAAATTGGAGAGGAGAAGAAGAGAAAGAAGAGGATATAGGATGTTAAGGTGTTGAAATAATAAAAGGACAAAGCAAACAAAGAGAGACAAAGTAACGTTGAGGAAAGGAAAGATCAGATTGCAGACAATGCGAGGGAGAAATAAATTATATAGAAAATGAAATGGGAGCATATATGAACAGCCAGGGCTCATTGATATTGGTATTACTTGGTATAATTGTAATTTGTCTAATATATCTATAGAGGTGACTAACATAATTGTCAAATACAAAAATAATTGGACCATAACAACGGGATCGAATTATGACATTTTCTAATCTCTGGCAAAAATGTGCAGGCAAAAAGAGGAAGCCCACAAGATTAAAATGACCCACTCAAGGATCAGATAGTCCATTAATATTCATTGGTCCGTCCGCTAGGAATTAAGGACAGGGAATTGAGACTTGAATCTGTGAAACTAAATAACTTGACATCTGGCTTCAAAGCTATGACCAGACATTCAACTGAGCACTGGCTGGCTGCAGTGTTCTCTTTATTTTTTGTACTTTTACCTCTAACCCAACCGTTTGAAATGAACGATTGAGAAACGCAACACCACTTTCTTTCCATACCACTTCCCCTGACCTCAAAGTGTAGTGCATTCATGAGCTATTCAAACAGGAAGTTGGCGTCTCATATTCTGGGGTAAGGAATCTATGTGTGTGTGTGTGTGTGTGTGTGTGTGTGTGTGTGTCTGTGTGTGTGTCTGTGTGTGTGTCTGTGTGTGTGTGTCCCCTACCTCATTGCATACAGAAAAAGGGGATAAGGATATTTCTATCAGCCTCCCGTACCACAAAAGAACGAGTGAGGAGGAAAGAGACAGAGAGCGAAGGTAAGGTGTGAATGATTTATAAGGATGTGACCGTTCCCCCCCCCCCCCCCCCCCACCAGCTCGTGTTTTTCATCTCCATGACAGAGTGGGGGCGCGACCTCGGAGGAGACATGTGGTCATGTGATGCAATCGTGCAACACAGAGACGAGAGCGAAGGACCATTCAAAGTTGTACTTTTAGCAATCACGAAGAAGAAAAAAATGAGCGTTTGGTTTCACTTCAAGTGCCAGGTGGGAGGAGCTTGTGAACAAATGGGACAGCTGCTGGGTGTTCTATTCTAGATATACTACCACACTGACTTATAAATACTATATTGTTCTGAAATGTGTAAATGTCACAAAGAGTGATCAACCTCTCATTCTCTACAATACAGACACACACTAGCAGGCAACTGTTTCTAATTAGATATGTTAGCCAACATCCCACCATCTGCAGAGTGTGTGTGTGTGTGTGTGTGTGTGTGTGTGTGTGTGTGTGTGTGTGTGTGTGTGTGTGTGTGTGTGTGTGTGTGTGTGTGTGTGTGTGTGTGTGTGTGTGTGTGTGTGTGTGTGTGTCTTGGGAGGGCGGGAGTTGAAGATCAGTGACTGTTGTTCCCGACAGAGACCAGAAGAACCTTCATTAAGTCAGATTACTTGATCAATTCTGGATATTTTTCTCCCCACTTGCAAAATAAATCTGAATCATGACTCACGCCTCATGATTTAGCCAGGCGCGAGTCTAAACGGGAGAATTTCTTCCTCGTAGCGTTGTTCCGGTACAGCCACAGGCGGTGTGCGTACGTGCATGTGTGTTTGATGAGAGGTTTTGATTACTGATGTTTAGACAACGCCTACTTAAGAACAGTTGGGCGCCCTGATGAAGAACGTCAGGAAGTGCCATTTTGTCGATCGATCGCCCCTAACAACGGCGCTAATCACACTAATGTCTCTTAATCTGCAGTGAAAAAGAGAGGAAGAAGAGGAGAGAGCTTGATTGAGGTAAACAAGAAAAGGAAAGAGAGGGGAAAACAGAGTTAAAAGACAGAATTTAAAAAAAGGAAGCAAAGATTTGCGTGTACCCGAATACTCAACATGTTTGCTAGTTACGGTAAATCAATACACGCACACCATTTCCCTGCCTTAATCTCCGTGGGGAAAGTTTCTAAAACAACAACCGAAAGAACATTGTGAACATGACCCCCACCCCCTAAGAAAAGTCGTGGTGGTGGTGGTGGTGGTGTGGCGGTTTCGGGAGGGGGTGGCGGCATTCTTCAACATGCTGGTAGAGAACCAAGAGCGTGTGTTTCCTCCACCCGACTGCCGTTGGCGTTTCCCAGAACCTAGCAGCGAATGCGTGGAATTCAAGGGAACCCTGGCCCCGTTCCAGGGGTGGAGAGCGCGACGAGGGAAGGGCGTCAGTTGGTGTAGGGGGGGGGGGGGGGGGGTTACTGGTATTCCTGGAAAAAGTACTACCAAGAATATGGCAGTAGTATTTCCACCGGGCAATAGGAGAGCCACGACGAAAAGAAGCACAGATCTGGAGCCGCTGACCCCAGTTCCCTCCTTGCGTCATTTGTGTATGGGGGACGGAGAAGAGGGAGTAAAAGTTGAACCGTCGTTGTACAACTCCTTGCCAACAATGACGTAATTACGCTGGCTAAAGTGTTCCGGGCTCAGGATAGCGATGTTGGAGGGAAACCTTTTTATTTATTTAATTTTTTATTACATGCATTGTTTTCACCAATTCTCGCGCATTTCTTTTTGGCGTTCAAGTTCGCTGTAAATGCTTAACTTACTTTAGTAATAATTAATTAGTTGATGGGATTTTGAATAAACATCTGGGTCACGAAGTAACCACTTATCCCCAGTGCACCACCCAAACAAGCATAAAACATACACGGAAACCGATGTATCACTATCATTATACATCTTGCATTTCGGTTTCCCATTTAGCATATCAGACCAAGCCAACAATAAAATGTTGTGCATTAACAAAGACTTTGCTTAAAATACAAATGTATTCAAATTATATTTAGATAGTCAACATCGTTTTGTCATGTAATTTGTGTCGTACAATTGAAGCAAGGTTTTTCATTTCATAAAGGCCTATGCTGAGAGCAAGTGACCATGGTCAAGCACAATCCTTGGATGTCTTGTCTTGGAGGAGAATGCACTCAAATTAATCAGTATTCTGTTCAAAAAGAGGCATTGCTGCAGCACTTACTACTATTGCACTATAATTAAATCAGAGAAATATAATAGCAATAATGTATGAGGTGCATGTACGTGTTTCTGTGCACATGCACACACACACACACACACACTGGTTACAAACCGGTGCATGCACACACACACACACACCCACACACAACCATGTGGGTTCCCTCTCCAAAATTCAGCAGGTCATCTTGGAAGTCCATGCTCATGTGAGATTTTATTATTTCATAATAACAAGGAGGCGAGCGAGAGGTCTGGCTCCCGCGTCCAGCCCTGAAGATGCTTGATAAACACCAGACGTCTCCAAGAGCTGCTCATTATAGCTTCTATCACAACACAGACAGAGAGCAATGCAATGCCTAATGGGGAGGGAAACATGAGAACCACATCAGGTAAAATGATCGCACAAGCACGCACACACACACACTTATGAAAGTGTGCACACAAACACCCCACACACGTACACACACACGTGCACATACACCATATTCAACCACTCTGAACATGGGAGCCCTTGAGTGCCAAATGCGTAAATTACACTGGGCTAATTTTCTATAACAAATCTATAATGTATGGAGGCTTAGCCATTCTGACCTCATAATTTCCTGAATCACGTGGTTCAGCCCGCGGTTGTTGCTAATGATGTTGTCCAGGGAATTGAGGCTGTATGTTTCCATCTTAATATTAATTTCCACAAGAAACAAGTGTGTCTGTGTGTATATGTCAATGTGTATTTGTGTAAGAAAAGGCCCTGGCATGGGTTTGTTTGTGCGTGTGTGTGGTTGTGTGTATCTGTGTGTGTTTGTGTGCGTGTGGATGTGTGCTTGCATGCATTGCATGCGTGTGTGTGTATGTGTGTCGTTTCAGGTGCTTGCGTGTGTGTGCAAATGTGTACCTCCGTGTGCGCACGTGTGTGGGTGTGAATCTGCAGAGCGGCAGGGATCAGAGGCAGGGGTCAAGGTGCTCCTGACACCATAAGGTGAAGTGTCTGCAGGGATCTGGTGCCCTGCTCGCTGTCATCCTGACCTTGATGCTCCACGTCTGAGCCTCACGCGACCCCGTCCCTACCACTACGTCTCCTTGCGATTTATACCCATCAGAATGCGCACGCAAGTCCAGCATGTGTGAGTCGTTGACGTGTGTGAGTGGCATGCGGTATTAAAGAGTAACTCAGCCGATCGACCGCGCAGGGATTAACGCCGTCTCTGGCCAAACACATGCTACGAGCCATTGCTTGATTGGCTCAAATAGGCGCCAGGCGTTGTCACTTGATATATGGCCAGTTTCTGCTGTGCCTTCCCAGTGGTGGGATTTGTAGTGTTTGGTTACTCTCTGAGAACATCTATGAGTGCAGTTAAAGTGGGATGGCCGGGACTGTATTAACCCAGGGAAGATGAAGGGAAGTAATGAAACACGCTCACCCTCGGTTGCACTTTGGTGGGAGTTGTTAAGAGTCCCTTCGAGGTGCTCAGGCCTATATCCCTTACTACTGTTAATTGTGTTTCACCGACCATCTGTGCAAATTACCGGCGCTATGAAATAATTTGAAAACACTCCCAACAGACCGCATCATAAACTACATCAGAGATTTAAAAACCAAAACATTTTGTGTATAGTGGTCGTTAAAGTTAAAACATTGAAATGTTTCTTGTTTTTCTTGCATGGGAGTACTACGGCTGTTACTTTACTACAGTGTGTTGGGAGCATGCGAAATGAGACAGAGGCATAAATGGAGAGAATTTGTGCATCTGTAACATCTGTATGTGCGGCCTCTGCTTCAGTTTCCACCACCGTTAAAATGTATATATAAGCCAGCATTTGTGAGTTTGTGTTTAGCATGTGCGTGCGTTTGGGTGTGTGCCATCACACAAACGGACACCAAAACAACAACCAATACAGCAAGACAACAGGCTGTGGTGGAGAGGCAGGTGGGGGTAGTGGTGGTGGCATCACCAACAGACAGGGCCGACACAGCAGATTGGGGAGTTCCAGGGGGAACGGTGAGGGAGGGAGTGGAGGATGGACAGACGTATGGATGAAGGGGCGTGAGAGGAACCATGTTTCAAGAGCCGCTAAGCCATCCTGCAATGAAGTGGAATGACCACGCGAGAAGTGAGAGAGAGCGGACAGAGAGAGAGAGAAAGAGATAGAGAAGGAAAAGAAGATGAGAGAGTGTAACACAGAGACACCTCCTTCTAGGAGGAATACTTGAGAGCGGTAAATGGAGCAGAACGCCATTCCAGTCTCTCTCGTAACCTCCCCGTGTGTCTCATCCTCTGCATGCAAAGCACCCAGCCCAGGAGACACGCACACACATACACACACACGCTGGAAATGAAAGCGAAATACAGTAAACCAGAGTGAAGATATTTCTTTATAGGCATTGCTCTAATCCCCCCCCCCCCCCCACACACACACACACACATACTGCATATTTATATATATATACACTCTTCAAGAATGTGACTAAGACCTCACCAGAATATCCTCTAAACACAACAATATCAAAACTTGTGAGTATCCGTTACTATTTATCATAGGATCCATATCATAGGAATTTCTCAAGTTCACAAACAAACACAAAACGTGATATTTTCATACGAACGTATCACAAATACGAACGTATCACAAAGAGAGGGAGACAAACACTGGCTAGCTAATGTAATAGATAAAATAACAGCTGAAATCCACATATTGCTATAATCAGAGCAAAATGTAAACGATACAGACACATATTGCATAATTGCACAAATGATGTGTTACAACGTCATAAACACTTTAATAATAATTATATTCCTGTTTGTAGTTATACTGCGTTCTAGACAACTCGGAACTCGGAAAAAACGAGCTCCGACTTGTTAAAAAAATGAATTGATCGGTTAGATAGCTAGTAGATAGTTAGATAGTTAGCTTGGATGTCAGTTACAACATCAGACATGGCTAACTTCATCGTTGATGGGAAGCCCCTCCCATCGTGAGGACACAGAGGTTTAAGAGTTTCACAGCGCCTGCTGGTTTTACTCAGTCATGGGAAGAGCACATCCAAGGCCAATTGCAGGCTTTCCTAATAGTGTACTTCACAGGGAAATCTGCCGGGCCCTGTAGCGCCTGGATAGCTTCCCGAGCAGAGCCAAATAAAACAACAACAAACAATAAATACAACACATTGCGCAACTGTGGCGGGTACAGCTCCTATCTATGATTCTACAGTGTATTCCCTGTACGATTACTGGGAGACTTATCAATGCAGGGCTGCCAGCTGGCAGAGAGATTTAAGGGAAACACACACGCACACAGTCGTATGCACATACAGAGGGTGGCATAACCCCCCCACTCCCTCCCCCATATGGGTAACATTAAGTTATCTGTCGGAATGGGAGGCTAGGGAGGACTGGGGTGGGGGGGTTGATGCACTTTGAGATTGCCTACATGGCAACGTCTCTATAATTAGCGGTGCTGAAATCGTAAGAGTTCAAGATCCCGCTTAATGGAGTGCGGCGGGAAACAAAACCTTCAACGGTAAAACCGTTTCACAGAGCAAACGCTCTGGGAGGAGAGAGGGAGGGAGAGGAGAGAGTAGGATAGAGCGAGAGCGAGAGCGAGCGAGAGAGCGAGAGCGAGAGCGAGAGCGAGAGAGAGAGAGAAAGGAAGTGGTATAGAGAGAAATTCTGATCAGAGGCGGAGCAGGCGAGTTAGTTACCTCTTACAGAGCTACTGGGTGCTGAGTGAGATGGGAGTGAGCGAGAGCGAGTGAGTGTGTGAGAGAGAGATGCATGATATTTGACAGTAAGGCTAACATATTTCCATGCACTGTCAATACTGCAGGCCCTGCTTGGGTCTTGCTTCACTTTCACATTCATCAAACACTCTGTAGAACTCGTCATATTTACCAGAGCTGGAGGTTTTATGGAAGCGTGCGTGTGCGTGTGCGTGCGTGCGTGCGTGCGTGCGTGCGTGCGTGTGTGCATTGGCATGTGTGTACGTGTGCATCTGTACGCGTGTGTGTCAGGGCGTTTAACAGAGAAATTAACCATCAAGTCCTCCTCTCTCTCCAGACTTGTTAAAAATCATTCTGTTCTGTTGCCAAAATTGCACCAAAGAAAGCAAAACACTTCCAAATTCAGCAGAGCACACTCCTCCCCCACAAACACACACACACACAAATCATTCACAAAGTGATCTCATCAGATTGTCCCATACAAGGCCCATAAAGAAAAGCTCATTATCCTTATGCTGCTAAGTGCTGGCCCAGACAAGAGGAAATGGGCAACTATGCACCTGGGGGGAAGGGGGGAGAGAGAGAGATCGAGCGAGAGAGGGGTGCATTAATTACAAGACTACTGCTTAGTCTTAGGGTCCCAAATCTTGCCCATGTGTCACCTTGGTGGAGACCACTTTCATGTCTCTTAGCCAGTAAGTATGCAGGGAGCCACCGTTCCTTCATTCATTCATCAAATCACTCACTCAGGGAAACCTAAACGCAGCACTGACACATTCGTCATCTGGCTTTGCTCAGAGCAGAAATTCCTTCACCAAGTGAGTCCCACTCAGACTCAAGACTCTGCTTATTCTAGGAAGTCTAGGGAGACCCACTTTCACAAGAGGGCAGTTGGGGAGTGTGGATGGTGGAAGCCTGACTTGGGTTGCATATCCCTGGGTTTGGATGGATGGAGGGATGGAGGGATGATGGGGTTGGAGGAGCCGGTTGGCTGGTAAGGAAGGCTTTCAAATGATACATTTTTATTAAAAATCAGTGTGTGGAGAATGGCGGCGCCTGGTTCTGTATGGAGGGGGATATGAAGTTGCTTGTGGTTACATACCTGCGGCGGGAGCCTAGTGTGCCGTGGAGAGGGAGTGCATGAGAAGATATTGCAGGTAGGTATTGCAGGTAGAAGGTAAACAGAATTCATGTGTAATCTTGTAGACTATTTTAGGACTGCAATATTGCAATGCAAAAAAAATATGGTTTTCATTAAATTTGTATTTATTTGTATTTGTATTCTAAGTTGTGCAGTGATTTTGTTCATTTTCACAACAAAAATATTTTGTGATATTTATTTTGCATTGGCAATACAAAAACGAAATAATTGATTTGCCCTAAACTGAAAGTTGCATCAAGCCTGCTGATTTAAGAAATATATATATATATATTACTTATATATTAAGTTAATGTCACGTTTAATCAGCAAAAAGTCTCAGCGTATATCTGGAGACTAATCTACAATGCCCTATTCCTAGAACTACAGCATATTGAAAAGAAAGTTCCATCAGATGTAAGACACATCCGGGATGAGCCGAGAAGCAGTAAAATGACATGCAGGAGGTATAATAGGCAGGGAGGAAGTTGTGTTTTTAAGTTATGTCTTATTCTACAGCAGTCATCAGTACAGTTCGGCTAATAATCACCACTCACTGGAGAGGCAGATGGCCCTGAGGGGAAAATAAAGAGACACAGAGAGACAAGCAGAGAGAGAAAGCAGAGGGAATAGAGAGGGAGAGAAGAGAGAGGAGAGAGAGAGCGAGAGCGAGAGGATCCATATTGGCCCTTTTAATTATTGTGCAGGTCCCAAGTCTAAAGATTTCAGTCGTTGCACTCGTAAATGTATTCGGTTTACTTTGATCTCCCAAAACCCCAGTTTCCGGTCAATGACAAGATGGCTGGCAGTAAGCCCTGCGGCCTGAATACACACTATATCTATCTATCTACATACACTATATATTTCTGACTGCATGAGCCTTCTCACATCTCTCGTCCTCCCATATGGTTCTAGTTGAAGCGGTTGCCTATATTGTATGATTGCTGCGGAGGACCAGAATAATCAGCCGTAATTTCTTACAGATGTTATGGGTGTTTTTAAAAATCAATACTATAGCCACTGGCATCCTGGTGCTCGTATGAAAGCACACATCTGTACACATATGTCAGTGTGTGTGTGTGGTTGTGCATGTGCGTGTCTGTTTACAGAGCCAGAATCTAGCGCACCATCACTCTGAAACACTATGAATTAAGGTTTCATCT
>JACYXH010000473.1:3899690-3987190 GCA_026745465.1 Lota lota | reverse complement strand
TTCTCCAAGAACAATGAAAATGAAAATGATATATTAGGGAGAGGTATGAATGAAAAAACAAAAGTTTTTGTGCTTGACAACAGCAATTGCCATTAAATCACCACAACAGAGTTAACGTCCCAGCAAAGCCAACATATCCTCCTGCTCCCCAAGTGCGGTTGCGACCGACCCGTTCCTGGACAGGTGGATCTATAGCGTGAAGCTTAGTCACAGTTAAAGTTACAGCGATTTGATTTTCTTTGCTTTTTTGCTCTCAGCCCATGTGGTTGTAAGTAAGGAATCCAATAACACCATGTGCAATCATTAGCTTGTCAGCTTTTATTGCACACTAGTACCTTGAAGCCGGGCCTGTTTTCCCCTGGCTATTATCTCAACTGTTTGTTTAACGGGCACAAGGGGGTGGTGGTGGTGGTGGTGGTAAGGGGGGGGGGGGGGGGGAATGGGGTTGGCTGACTTGCAGGCAGGCACCCTGAGATTTAGTGCCCCACGTGCCCCTCTGTCAACACCGGTCATACGGTCACCTCATCTCTGCGTTTCCTACATGCACGGAATCCTATGTCTTTCTCTGTATCTGTCTACCTTGGTTTCTCTAAATGTTGGTTTACTGTATCTGTCTGTGTCTATTTGTTTGTTGGTATTTTTGGTATTTTATATCAATTAATTCTTTATTTTTTTTACTCCATCTGAATCCACTTATCTGCCTATCAGTCAAGTCAAATTTGACTTCCTGCTTCCATCCACCGCGCCTGCAGCACCCCTCTCCCACACACACCACATATACACACCACCACCACCACAACAATGAAGCACCGCAAACGCGCATATATACTGATATTAAAGTGGAAATGTATCCACTTCCCTTGTAATTACAGAACCACTGTAGGCAAAGCTTCTTGAGCCCTGCAGGATCTCTCTCTCTCTCTCTCTCTCTCTCTCTCTCTCTCTCTCTCTCTCTCTCTCTCTCTCTCTCTCTCTCTCTCTCTCTCTCTCTCTCTCTCTCTCTCTCTCTCTCTCTCTCTCTCTCTCTCTCTCTCTCTCTCTCTCTCTCTCTCTCTCTCTCTCTCTCTCTCTCTCTCTCTCTCTCTCTCTCTCAGAAGGGCAATCATGGCATGGAGGTGGAAGGGGAGGGGAGCATGGGTCTGCTTAGCCCATCCCCTCCAGGGATCTTTATTTAATTGAGTTGCATGTCTGAGGTATTCCGTGTTTTCCGAATGGCCCTCCCCGCTGCAATACATCAATGCCAGTCAACCGCCGTGTTTTGGTGGTCAAACTACTGGATCCTGCTAGTCACATATGATTATCATGGAGGGTGTGTCATAAATCAACCTCCTTTGTATTCCTGGAAGTATTTCATCTAAATGTCACACATGCTACACTGCAGGGGGAAATCACTGTTGAAGGGTGTCTCATTATTATATGTCAAGATTGTTACAAGTTTGTCACGCCTTTGTTTTATTCAATACAACTACATATATAAACAAATACACCAAAATATGAATGAGGGAGAGGAGTGCATAAGGTAAATTTGACTGCAGTGGGGGTCTTTGAGATAAAGAGGCACAGGTCAGATAGGCTATTCTGCCTTCATGTGTGAGTTTTAAATGGGAGGCTGGAAGGATGTGTTCCTGGGACAGACACCTCCAGGCAGCTCCTAACCTGTCTGGTCTGAAGCCTGTGTTTGTACCAGCTTCACAGAGAGGGCTGTGGGCTGGTGAAATTGCCCCTTCTGTGTGGACAAGCAGAGGGCAGCGGTGGGTAGAAATGTGTTAGCTCGCAGTGCCAGAGCTGGGTTGGATTCCCTCTCTCTGTGTTTCACCACGCTTCCTCAAGGTTACTCCAGCTTTCCATCTTAAACTCCAAAGATAGACAGCTTGGTCGTCTATGAAGTGTATGTGTGTGTGGGTGGGGGATGTTATTAGATGGATGAATGATATGCAGGCAGACAGGTGGCTGGTGCGATGGACAGTAAATGGCAAAAAGAAAACTGCCGTTGCTGTGCACACTAAAGGTCAGCTATACATATCAAGGTGTAGCTTTCAGAGCGTTTGACGTCTCCCTCCTTACAATGCCCAACTGATGCCTGATAGCAGCGCGCCATGACGGCATGTGGCTCCCTCAAACCAAGAGGCTCCCATGCGGGCATGCATGGCCTCAAAGATAGAGGAGGTGTTCTGAATTCCAAATCCAGGACGGTTTTACACAATGTTGTCTGCATCTCCACTGGTTTAATAACACTCCCATGGTAGTGTAGTCCTATACTTTGTAGTATTATTAGTATGCTGTATTCTTTTTGTCCCAAGAACATTGCATCACCCAATCTATGCAATTGCTTTATTTTAACTGTGTTTGAATACCAAAGTAAGAACACACAAGTTTGCTTAGTCATTTTAAAAATAAAATAAAAACATATATATCCTCACACAAGATATGCAATCCCTAGCCATTGTTTATTGCCAACGTAGGCTTTACCAAGTGAGTATGCCGCAGAGTGAAAATCGATGGCCACGGTTAGTCAGCAAAAAGTTCCATGCTGGTTCTTTTGCGTCGTCGTCACAACGCTGGGAACTCTGCAGGGGGAAGTCCAGCCCAACCCAGCCCAGCCCAGTCTGGGTCAAAAGCCTGGAAATACTCCTGACAGTTGTGATGCCTGCTGTTCTGGTGGCTGCTGCCGAGGCTGATGACTGAGTTCCCCTAAGGACGGGGCTGTGAGGCAAGAGCAGGAACATGGTGTTCCAAACACACACCCAGAGAGAGTGAGAGAGAGAGACAGCAAGAGAGAGAGAGAGAAAGCAAGAGAGAGAGCGAGAGCGAGAGAGAGTGAGACAGACACAGAAGGAGTGGGTGGGAGAGAGCTAGAGAGTGAAAGAGAGGGGTTGTGTGTAAGACAGAGAGAGGGGGGTGTGAGAGAGCGAGAGCGTGCAAGAGAGAGATACAATTATGTTTAGAGAGGGAGAGATAGGGAGAGAGGGAGAGAGAAAGAGAATGCCAGAAGCCATAGCCATGGGCCGTGGTGTACGAAACTGTGATGACCACGAAAGGAATATTCCCTGTTTATGCTTCTTGTTTATAAACGGCCTACTGAACATAGCTCACAACAGCCCAGCTGCAATGCAGATACTTTAAATAGCTGTGGGTCTTTTTGGGTTAAAGTGACACTATTGTGACCAGTAGCAATTGTCCAATAAAAACACAGAAGGAGCCCTCTCTGTAAAATTGTTCTAGAGCAAGAAAAAACCAACAGAGAGACACACAGAGACACAACAGTGCAGGCAATCAAAAACTGATTAACTTTTTACGCGCTCCACACTTCCTGTGGTTTATTAAATGTGCCTCTCAGCAGCATGGGGATAGCATAAAAGCAAGTTTGTGTGAGTGCGTCGGGGAGCCAACGCAGAGGCAGAAAGGGGAGATTATCACATCTAAATCCAATTCAATTTCCGCACTCTTTGCATGCAAGCGCTCCGAATGGGCCTCCACATGCTGATGGAAAATAGGCAACAATGTCATAATTGAGAGTGAGACGTATATCCAATTTTTCTAATCTCAAAGAATGGGTTGGATACAAATGCAGCAATTTCATTGGAAGAGAGAGAAAATAAGACGTAAGAGAGGAAGTAAGGAGAAAGAAAAGATGAGAAATATGCGAAGACTGATTGTGATCCATGAGAGCGATGCTTTGAAAAAATTAAAAATAAAAATAACCTCTGCTAGGCCCGCCTCCCTGCTACAAACCCAATCCTGTCATTCTCATCCACCTGATTCACCAGGCGGCTCCAATAAATCTAGATTCAAACAGATTGAGAAACGGCAACTAATTGTGAGGATAATGACAAGGAGAGATGTCCAAACCATGCCGCTGCCTCAATTAACCTTCTCCTCGTTCCCTCATTAAGCGGCTGCTCTGAAGCTGAATGAGATGCAGAGACAAACCAGAGACGGAAAATAAAGGCTGAAGAAATTTGTGAAATGGACAAAGGGGAAAAAGGGAGGAAAAAAAGTAGATAATGAAGGCTTGAAGGAAATGAGAAGATTAAAGGAGGGCTGTCATTTAGTCACTCCTTGGCGGTAAAAGGAGGTGTAGGATGAGAAGGCCACTAGGGATAAGAGAGAAGGGAGGTTGCAGTGAGCATATGCTAGGGAGGACAAAACAAGAAAGGGATAAAGAGAGATGGAAAGACGGAGGGGAGGGAGATGCTTCAAATCCGTAGAGCAGCAAGGAGAGTAGAAGAAGGCAACACCAGAATTATAGGCCTACCTTAGGCCATTAAACAAAGAGAGAGACTGACATGGAGAGAGAGAGAGAGAGAGAGAGAGAGAGAGAGAGAGAGAGAGAGAGAGAGAGAGAGAGAGAGAGAGAGAGAGAGAGAGAGAGAGAGAGATACAACTCCTGTATTATTAAAGAAGAAGAGAGAGGGATGAATGATGGACATTAAAAAAGGAAGGAGCAAAGGCGATCCCAGAATAGTGGATTTTTCCGTCGTTCCCTCCAGAGCAGTATACACCACTTACCGTGGGCTGGAGTGGGCAGTAGGTGTAGCCGGCATGTATGGGCTGCTGGCCATGGTGGTGGTGGTGGTGGTGAGACGGGTGGTGGTGAGGGTCTGCTGCAGCAGCGTCACGGTGGTGGTGGTGGTGGTGTTGGGGGTGGTGGTAGGGGGAGGTCCCACTCCACGAGGTGCCACCTCGTCCTACTCCTTCTTCACTGGCGGCCCACTGGGAGTCTGAGGCCTTGTTGTTATGGTACCCTCTGACCCCTACACTGGGCTGGGGGAGGAGGGGGTAGATAGATGGAGAGGAGGTGAATAAGAGGGCAGAAAGGTGAAGAGTAAAACAAAGGAGAAATGAGGGTTGATAGTATGCTTGATAGGAGGACAAAAGTTCACCCATTAAGATAATCATGAGCATAACTCTCCCCAGCTCTACCATGCAAGACCACCCCCAAGAGGAGTAGGAAGAGGAGGATAATGGCTGTTGATCTAAGATGTTCGTGCTTACCAGAGATTCTAGGATTTTCTCACCCTTTCCTCTGCCTTTCTTAGGCATCATTCATTTATTCTCCCCCCTAGCCCACCCAGCACCACCAGATGTTGTGTAGCCCCTCCCAGTCACGGTCTGGATGTGTTCATGCTGGAAATGTGCTGATTGGTTTGATAAGATGCCTGTATTAACACGCTGGCAATGGGATTTCACAGTCTGGCATGTTCTGTGTGTGTGTGTGTGTGTGTGTGTGTGTGTGTGTGTGTGTGTGTGTGTGTGTGTGTGTGTGTGTGTGTGTGTGTGTGTGTGTGTGTGTGTGTGTGTGTGTGTGTGTGTGTGTGTGTGTGTGTGTGTGTGGAAGAAATCTGCTGACAGGTCAGCTTATATAGCTTTGAGAATGGATGCCTGGTAGGCCATCAGGGCAACACACAGACACACACAATGAATGAATGAATAAATGAATAAATAAATACCATACATAGACTACTTAGCATGTGGTTTGCTTGTTCTGCAGCGTCATTTGTTATCCATACTCACTGGTTGCTTTACATGAATAAAGTTACCACAAGATATTTGTTAATGTCATAATGTCATATGGGATGACTACATCTGTCCTTTCCACCTATTGATCTCCAGACGGATGTAGGAGAACAATGACGTGTTGTTGTATTTCAATGTACATGAAATAATAACAATAGTAATATTATTATAATTTACCTAAGTAAAACGTGTGGAGCGACACAGCGTCACCTCCGATAAGCATCGGCCGTACATCACCGGCAAGCATTTCAAAGTCCACTTCCCATTCCTGTGTTGGATTTCCTGCTGAGCAAGAGGCCGGTTGCCACAGGTGAAGTCTGGAGTGGGTGGGCACACAGCTTTGATTAGAACATTCTATTCTGGTGCTCTTCATCACACATAGCCACGGGGGGAAGTGGGTGAAGATGTGGGCCAGAGTTCAGCGGAGTAAATGCTATAGAAAATGACGGCTTTACAGCCTTCATGTTACGTAGTTAATGCGAAGCAGGTGAGGGGCGATTCCCCCAAAGTAAGATGAATGCGTTTATATGGACCAACCTCCACAGAACAGTGTGAGGAAGGCCATCTGGCATGTGCACACACACACACACACACACACACACACACACACACACACACACACACACACACACACACACACACACACACACACACACACACACACACACACACACACACACACACACACACACACACACACACACACACACACACACACACACACACCGTTATAATTCATAAATATATATGCAGCTTTCAGAGGTGGGCAGTGGTACTATAGCTTAAGTATTAACTATTTGACATATTGGTCAAGATAATTTTAATTTTATTACTATCTGGACACACTCTTGCTGCACAGTCCTCACACCAACACGTCCACCTGGACATGGACATCCTGAGCCCCTGACTACTGCAATCTCAGAAGCGTACCATTGTATCTCGGCTACAGAGTAAGATTAAAGTCTCACAATACCTGAGTTATTTTCTGCCTATGGTTTGATCCGACGGCCAGGGCCGGACGCATTTGCTTTTGGAGGAGGAAATAGATGAAATAACCTCTTCATCCACTCATTGCACAGTGATCAATGGCTTTCCCCACATCCATCTGGAGCACCTGGACCGATGGGAGCCCCACTTATACAACTTCACTCGGGTCCCCTCTGCTCAATAATGGAAGCAGGAAGGTGAACAAAGGGGCAAAAACCTAAGCAATCCACATGTGTGTTGTTGAAAACACCAGCACTCTGATTGTCCTGCATCTGGCCGAGCTCCCACCGGTCTCCCACAGACCTTCAAGTCGCCGACCTTCTTCTTTGATTCATTTATTGGTGTCATCGCTTGATTATGCGAATAATAACATGATGCATATCACTTATATTTGATATTAAATTATCCTCATTGTAAAGGTGGGTAGCAGTATTGCTTCGAGTTTAGAAACAGCAAGCCAATTTAATTTCAAATAATGTCACATTTTGCTCTCATCTCCAGAGCGAGACATATAATACCTGGAAGATTAGCTCTGTCAGGCTCTCTTCACTGGTGAAGACTGAAGAATCAGTACTACAAGCTGGCCGGAAGCACTCGTATGCTCCCAAATCTAAAGTATGTGGATTTGTAGATGATATTGCCACACCAACTCTGGGTGACCTCACATTTGGTTGACATTTTGTCTGCATTTTGATTATAACCTGTCTGTCCAGCTTCCTCTCCCAAAAACGTATTTCAAAATATATCCAATACACACACAGAGCAGCCAATAATACACCATCAATATTTATTTTTGTCAATTTCAACATTGCCACTGCAACTTACTACAATCAGTATTCGTATATTTGTGAGACAGGAATAGCCGTACATGTTTAAATTGCTAATACATGATGAGTGCTAAGGAGGCCCCAGCATGTGACCCCCAGCAACGTTCTGAGATAGCTTAGCTAATGTTGTTCTCACTCTTTATTTGATCTAAATAGTTTAGATTTTCAACTTTGTATATAGTTTACAAACACAGCTGATTTTCGGTTTGTGATTCATTTCAAACCTCAATAGATTTTAGAGAGCTCCATAAGTCATTTCAGACAATGTACTTTATTGTTTAAAATGTTTTAGACGCACATGCCTGCTTTTACTTTACACTTGACTGCTTTACAACTATACTTCACTCCGTCATCTCCTTAGCATATTGCATATCCTAATCCTTTATCCTTCTGCCCAAGTGAAACGATTTCCTCTACTTGAAACATACTAGTCAAGAAATAATTGAGGATTTCTACTGTCCTCTTTCCATGTGTTTAATCAGAACACAATAACCCCCTGACTCAAGCCATTGAGTGACATTATGGAGAGACATTCTCAGACTATCATTCAGAGGCTCTAAAAGCCAGAACAGGAAGAACAGCCCGGAGTGCTACATTAATCGGCATGGCTGCAGCCTACAATATTTTCTAAGTGCTGCCCCCGCGAGCAGAGAGACGATGTTCATTGGCCCCATAAGTGAGGGCCACTCAGGCAGGCCTGGAAAAGAGGCATAGCTTAAGTGGCTGCGGCACTGTTTTGTTTGTGTGGAGAACTCGTGGTAGTGGTAAAGGATAAGGTTGGATGTGGTTCACATGTGCTCCCTATGTCCACTAATTGTCCTTGATAAGGGTGTCAACAGTGTTTTCAGCCTGCATATCTCAGGGGCTGGGCCCCCTTGTTTTATCAGGAGCCCGTCAAGCAAGCATCTTGGCAATCCCGCAATGGAATGCACGATTGGTCCCCGGACCGCGATTCATGTCACAGGCTTTCAGCAGCTCATCAGAGACTTCCAGCCCGCTGCATATTTCTCCATTTTATATAAGGCTTAGATTTGGCTCTGGTTACCCTGGCTCCCACTTCCTCTGAAGGCCATGTCATACATGCAGACAAACAGATGTGCATCTGCTGGGTGTCTGCATGCATGCATGATAAATGTCTGTTTCTATATGTGTGTGTGTCTTTTTTTCTCCCGGTCTCTGACTATGTGTGATGTGTGTGTGTGTGTGTGTGTGTGTGTGTGTGTGTGTGTGTGTGTGTGTGTGTGTGTGTGTGTGTGTGTGTGTGTGTGTGTGATTATTACAAAGGCCAAAATAATGGGGAGGGTGAGATAGTAAAGTATATGATTTACCATAAAATTTGGCAGATTAATGCCATAATTTAAGGCAAAATACTAGTATCCAGTTTCGTATTGCATCATGTTGTGTGTGTGTGTGTGTGTGTGTGTGTGTGTGTGTGTGTGTGTGTGTGTGTGTGTGTGTGTGTGTGTGTGTGTGTGTGTGTGTGTGTGTGTGTGTGTGTGTGTGTGTGTGTGTGTGTGTGTGTGTGTGTGAGAGAGAGCGCAATTGATTTATTTAAAGATACACAAACCAACACTTATTTTGAGGTTTGTCCTCAGCTATTGAAACCCCAGCTGTTTAAATCACACAACCTCTGCTTGGATGCATTTACAAAACACACTTCCAAGTCCTATAGGTTACAATTTGTTAATCTGTATTCTGAGTTTGCCTAGGATCACAACACACAGAGGGATGGACATCTGATGCAAGATATTCATTCAACTAAACAGCAAAGAATACTGCAAGTACGCCAGCATTGCAGGCTGTTAGAGGCTCCATTTGTTCAACTAAACACACGTTTATTTCACTAAAATGGGTGTCATAGGGCATACATTTTCACCTTTACTGTGAAAAAGAACAGGGAGGGTTGACGACCCCTCAATAAGCAGCATCGAAACCTGAACGAATTGTGTCATTTGTCAAAAGTGGTTCCCCCTTCCACCCTCCTTCTTCTCCTCCTTTACCCGCCATTACCAAATGGAGATCTCCCATGTGTCGTGCTACTCACCTAGAAACGGTTTATTCGAGTTACGTACGGTATTGGCACCGGGCCAAGCCTGCGTTTGAAAAACTACAGGTTGCGATATTTTCCCACTGGGAGATGTCAGGATCCATAACCGGTCTTTAAATAAAATGGAGAGCACCTGCTGAAAGAACTGCAGTTACAATACACATTTCCCAACACACTCAGCTTATAATTCTGCCCCATAATGGTGGCTATGGTCAATGGAATCACTGTGTCCTTGAAGGTGGAACTGGAAAGGATTGTATTACCTCAGTTCTCCATTTCATTATCAGAAGAAAAGAGACGAGGGACTACCATATAATTCATTTCTCCTGTATGTGCTTTGACTTCAAGAGCTTTTTGGAATCCACCCCCATGATTCACCCCCATGGCATCGCATTTATGGAATAACACGGCCCATCGGAATGATTCGCCACTTAACAGGAAAAATATTTTTACCGTGAAATCTCATAACCCTGATAGAATGGAAACAACTTCACCACGGTAAAGTGGTGTGGAAGCAGCATTCATCGTATAGCTCCAGCTATTGGAAGCTGTTGGTTTTCCTGAAGGTGGCTTGAATGGAATACACTTCACAGCTCACCGTGAAATCAGCCATTATACTCGGTTTCCTTTCGCCATATGAACTCTTGTCTTTCTTCTTCTTTTCAATAAGTTATCCGATCGTATATACAGTACATATGTATAAAAAGCTCCTGTCATCATATCACATTTTGACTTCACGCTGTATTTAATATAAAACGCAGTTTTTATTAGATGCTTTGGATGTTTTTTGTTTTGTTTGGGTGCCCATGAACAGATGCAACCAGCGTCCCAGATGCCTTGCCGCCACTAACAAACATTCCCAACACAGTTTGGCAGTGATTAGATAAATACGATTTAAAAGTTTCCATAGACTTTAATCGTCCTCGACAACTCCCTGTATCCATTCAATGTTTCAAGGCAACGAAGTGTAGATTGGTCTAGATCTTTGTAGTTGTTCCATAACCCATGCTGAGTTTAAGGTTTCATTGCAATGTTGGGCGTTATAACATTTGGTCTACATAATAGTTGGATCATTATTGGCTATGCACGTAGCATGGAAACAAGGTCATGCTTGAACAGTGTGCCCCAATGAGGAAAAGACAGAAGGCATGGAATGGCATAGCATCACTATAGCTGCTCCAGACAAACGACCCAGGGTGGTGATGTTGAAAGACGGTTTATTGTAGACGTTTGTAGTTAATGATACATGGCGCTGGTACTCAATGTTACCATGCAGGAGATCTCTCCCTGAGTGTGTGGGTTGATGGCTGGCTTAACCTGTGCACAATGTGCACAGGTATGCAGCCTCACCCAGCCCCATAGTCCAATTAGTCTGACTTGGGCCTGGGGACACTGCTTAAACCAGCCATTATCCACACACACTTTCGTAGAAATAGCTTATATATTCTTACAATCATTGTAACGTAACGCTTAATATATTACACACAGGTGTTTCATCTCAAAATGATATAAGATTGTTGTTTGCGGTAATCAAGAAGAAGTTGTACTGGCCTGCATTTGAACCTTGTGGAGCCCAATTGTGTTAAGCGGGAGAGATAAGCTCAAAGGTGCTCAAAGTTGTACATTCTTGACCCAATGCCAAGACACAATTACTCAAAGCTGCAAATAATGCTAAATAGTTTGGATTGGAATGTAATATTTCCAGGGCTATACGATCAGAATTTACTCCCTGAAGGAGATGTAATTGTGTAGTTATCCATGACCCACTTCTGTTAAAGAAGAACTACAGTCTTACTCATGCAGTAAGCTCCAAAAAAAAGGGATGATTTTCTTGCGACATGCCACAGTGGGTGGCATCTCGCATACATCAAGATACTTCCCAGTATCTTCTGGGAAGCCCAAACACCTGCAACACAGGGTGAGTGTTTTCTTTCCTGGGGGCCTAAAGCCTCACAACTAGATCTGGATGCATTGGCAGTATTTCAGTGCTGAATCCATCTCTTTTGCCCACAGATCGAGACAGATATGTCCATGTTTCCTGTCTGCCTTTTTAGTGGCCTTATTTAAATGCGGACCCTGGCCAAACAGCGAAGATTGATGCAAGCACAGTTTCTTAAGCACCTATATCCTTGTCTGCTTCTTAAGCACCTACAGCCTTGTCTGCTGGCAACATCATGCATACATCCACATTTTATTTCACCGTTATACAACCCCCCCACCCATAGACTGAATATAAATGAAGTTATATCCTTTTTTTTTCAAAACGGTGGCATAACTCAAAAGCACAGAGAGAGTAAATAAGTGAGCTCCAGAGCACTTTCATTAGGGCACAAAAATAAACGGTTTGAGCCTGAGGCTTTCCGACACGCAGATAGCAAAAAAGTCATCCCAGGTGGCATTAGGCAGGGGATATTGTCTTCTGGAGGGCCCAGCACGCCTGGTTGCTCTGCTTCCCCCTACTATGAAAGAGATGCAGCCTTCTCCGTGCTCCTCGGATTTCTGACTTCCTGGAAGCTGTGTTGCGTGAAATGGCCTCCCCTCGCTGCAGCCAGTGTCTCTCTGTGGTTGCTGTATCTTGGTCACCCCACACGAGTCCTCTTAATGACACCCGACTGAGCCACTCTCTGAACTTGTCAACAACAGCTATAGTGGAACCTAAACAGTACTGTTAAAAACCGTTGAGATGGGGGCCGCCCTTTCTCATTGGGCTCTATGGATTACCAGCTACTCTCTCTAAAAGAAAGAGAAAGAGAAAGAGAAAGAGAAAGAGAAAGAGAAAGAGAGAGAGAGAGAGAGAGAGAGAGAGAGAGAGAGAGAGAGAGAGAGAGAGAGGTAACCACGGTAACTTGGTCAGAAGGTTGTCATGGTGGGGCGGGGGCATTTTTCATGAGGCTGGCTGACAGCAACTCATACAGGCAGCACAGCGAGCTGGACTCAAGGAGGGGGTGGGGTGGGGGGGGGGGCAGTTTTAAACCCTGGTTGCATATCATGAATATCATTCCCCCCATCCTGCTACCATGACCTCTGCATGGCTCAGAAATCTCTGCTGACCACACTCCCCGTGCACGCACACAGGTGACCTTATCTCCATCGGCAGAACAGTCTCTGCTCCCCGGGGACGAAGGGCAGAGAGAGAGGAGACACGGTCTGCATCCATCCACGAGTCACGCATGGCTGTTGCGAGGTGCCTGGGTGACGGAGACCCCTGCTGCTTATACAGTATATTCCTGCCTAAAACCATCCCTTGTTCCGCTCTTTGTGGATTCTGTTGTGATACCCAGTGCAGAGTGACAGTGAAGTGTTGAACAGAGAGAAGGAAGGGAACGATGGAAAGGAAGACAGAACGCAGGTGTGCGTTGACCCATAAAGGGTCTCTAAAGAACGCGATAAACACAAGAGTTCCCACTCAGACTTGTGCGTCTGTGAGCCTTCTCTCTAAATATTTGACTTGGCTTGACACATGCGCTGTGATGAACCCCGGGGCCCTAGCCCCTTGGAGAGGAGCCTGGGCGCCAGGAACCTCACATATTTACACTGAGATCCCCTGGGAACACAATGGTGGTGGTAGTGGTAGGAGGAGCAGTGACTCACTGACATACTCCACATTGTAAAGCCTTTTGATTACAATGCTGCTCTCATTGAGGAAAACTGATACCCCCCGACCCCCCCTCTTTCCCATTGCCAAGCATTTTGCAATGGTCCAGCGTGTGCGCAGTTTTAAAACACTGGTGAGATTTGGACAGTGTTAGGTGTTAGGAGTCTGGCTCAGGAATCCTCTCTAAATTGTTGGAAAATGTAGACTGAAGAATAATGGGGTTCTCCGGCATCTTCCACATTTCATGTAGGCATATATGTAGAACTTTCCCAACAGAAACAGTTGACTTAAACAGTTGATTTAGAACTGAAACCTGGTACTTCACACACAAACACACACACACACACACACACACACGTCAACCTTCACAAACTCCCAAGGATAAACATACACATAAAAAATGAAGATTTGAAGATTACAGACAGTACCCACAAACCTGTGCGCACACACACACACAATAACAAAATCTGAAAATTAAATTGATGGCTGCAGAGAGGATAAAATGTGATATGCCCCAAGTAGAAAACATAGATATGGTGGGAGCAGGCTGGAGAGGCAAGAGCCAGGAGGTAATGTGCTATACTTTAACCTGTAGACAGTACTATGGAGCCCTGGGCGGTGTGTAGGACACACTCATAATGTCCACCACCACTGAGCTATGATTACAGCCCTTTACCCACCGCAGGGCCACGGCTCTGATTCCTAGCCTGGCAAGCCACCCCAGCATCTCACTCCTCTCATAGATATGGCTTTAATACACTGCACTTCCCTGCTCTTGGTAGGAGAGCCTATGTCTAGCTATGTCACTAACTCTCCCTCTCTCTGCCGCTAACTCTCTCTTTTTTCTGTAATTTGTATAATTCTGTCTCCCCTTATCCTCCTTGTTCACTCCCGCTGTCTCCCTCTCTCTCTCTATCGCACTAATTGTGTCATTTTGGACTATTTTTGCCTGTATTTTTAACTCTTCTCATGCTCCTATTTTGTCATTGTCTCCTATATTTCAGCCTGTTCACAATACATTGTGCAGATGTAATGTACATTACAATAAACTGCCTCACACAGCGCCTTAATATTAAGAACTCACACTATATTATATATGGACAAAAATGCACACATATGTATAAACTTATATCTTGTTTTTAACCTTAAAGTATATATTCCTTTATATCACTTAATCTTTTATCCTCCACTCTTTTTCTGCTGGAATCTCTTTGAGCCATAGTAATTCCAGGGCATATCGGGGTGTGTTTGTGTGTGTGTTTGTGTGTGTGTGCGTGTCAATCTTGGCCATGATAGTCTGAGGCCTCTCGGGTGAATCCCACTTTATGCGCACACACCCACCCACACGCAAAGAATGTAATGTACGGACGGTCAAATGATTGAAGTAACAAAACAATGTGCTCCACTGTTAAAGGCCCTGTTGAATTATTGATTCATTTAAAGGATTGGAATTTGCCAAAGGTCTTATCTAATATAATGAGCAGCCAGCGACGAAACACAGAGCCCTATGTTACCCTTACGATAACCTCCCCGAACACACTGCTAGTTTAACACAAAGCTTTGTTTCTAGCTCAAAGCATCGCCGCGAGGAGTCGTCGACACATACGTCTTTACAGCCCGCTGCCGAGTAAATGGAGGAGAGGACAAACTGGGTGAGGGATGAGAGCAGAGGAGCGTAGCTTTGAGGCGATGTCGAGACGGTCCCATGGGACTTCCTGTCACAGAACACTAATGTGTGTGTGTGTGTGTGTGTGTGTGGATGTGTGTGTGGATGTTTGTGTGTGTGTGGGAGAGAAGGACAGAAACAGATAAAGGAAAGAGAGACAACAAGTGAAATAAAGAAAAAGGGAGGAACAAACAAACAAACAAATACACAACGAAAGAAAGAAAGAATGACCAAAAGAAAAAACTGAAAGAAAAACAGACATATGAATCAGAGCTCTCCTCTTCATTCTTGACTTGGTTCATGGTTTGGTTAGGTCCCATAAATCCTCCTAATGAGTGGAACAAGTTATCGCCCAGCAGCTCTGTGACAACGTGCATTCAGGAGGGCCTGAGTTCTCCTTGCTCTCTCTCTCCTGCAGTGTCCTTGGACGCGAGTTGTCTCCAGATGGACTCTATAGCTGCTGCAGTACCTCTCTAGGTGACGTGGACCCCAGCTGCCTACTGCTGCTATTTCTGGGCCCCGTGCCTCCAACAACCTCTAAAAAAGCACATACCACTTTCAAACCAGTACAGCTGTTTAAGCTGCACATCTGTTTGTGGGAAACGCATGCCGGTGGAGAAATCAATCTGAAGACGTGTCTTTCAGAACTCAAGAAAGCATGTGATGATCAACTTTGAATTGTAAATTGGTAGTTTATAGAGGTGGCCCTTACCAGCTGTACTGGTAAATATACAAATAGAAAATAATAAGGTAATGTAAAGTGGTGCAATGTAACAGGGGATTAAGTGCATAGACTAGCGAAGGAGCGAGAAAAGCCATTTTCAATACTTGAATATAGAAATGGCGCTAAACCAATAAGTTCATGTTGGCACTGTTGGAACGTACAGTGTAAATAAAGGAAATATCTCTTGAATGAATACAGCTTCAAAAAGTAAATAGAATGATTGATTTGTTTAGTATAGTATTTCCAAACTGTGTTGTATTACTTTGCCGGTTTAACAGAATCAACCCAAAAACTGGAATCGACATTTAAGTATGACCAGTGCTCAATTATTTCACATCATAAAATATCTAAATCAACACCATTTAACCATCCTAACATATTCACATTCCTGAGTATGAAGAAACCTAAGAGGAACCTTTACTTTTGCGCAATAACTGTACTCTTCTTCCACTCATACAATGTTATTTATCTTTTTTCGTTGTCATCTCCGTCAGCTCCCAATGGAGGCTGGAAATAAGGAATGAAGACAAGGGCACCAAAAGAATAACAAACCAAGTCCCGACCCAGGCGGGGGAATACCACAGTCCTCCAATAACAACACTTCTTGATAAGTCTATTTTCTCAGCACCCTATCTCCACATGATGTGATCATTCACTCCCGCCTATCCCCTCCAAATTCAATAGTCTCTCTCCTGCACTTGTATGAAAACTATATAGTTTCGAGATGATCACACAGTTTTCCCCCGTAGAAGGTTGTCCCACCGCAGTGGCCATAGCTTATGAGGATTGAGGGGAATACTGCTTTGAGTAGACATTACATCAGAAACAAAGCATAGCCTCACCTTCGGATATCCAATAAAGCAGAGAGGATCGCTTACACACACTTGAGTAACAGAGGTTTGAGAGTCTAGCCTTGTGTTTAGCCAGAATCATTCCAACGTTAATCTATTGTTATACATGAAAAAAAAAACTTTTGTATGCATCGCTTCAAAGGGCATCCGGTGAGCTCAGCCTTGAAGGTGTTTTTCACTCTACCAGAAAAGATAAAGAAGCCAACGATATGGAATGTTGGTTATTTTACTCGACACACAGAAAAAGGTCAGATTTTTGTTTCATTAATCTTTCCTGTGAAACCCTTAAAGCATCGATCAAGGTCAACTATAGATAGAAATGAAAGAAAAACATTGTGATGATAGAGTATCCTCCATAGGGATGTATAGGGGCTACTTTGAGTTACTTCTAGGAGTTTGATTCCGCAGAGAACACACAAACATTGTTGTGGACTACACCGGCACGGTGTGTAAAATGTGATTCCAGAAGCCCCCTAACCTTGTCTCCCACTCAGTGGTACGCGCTCACTCAATATCTCTCAATCTGAGAGAGACAGCTTGTGAAAGGCCAGAGAGAGAGAGCGAGAGCGAGAGAGAGACTCTGCAGCCCAGAGGAGCGGAACGGGGCGCGCATGCAGTCATGAACACATTCCTGCTCCTGGCTGGACCGCTGACACAGTGACATAGGAACAATAGCCCTGGTCCTCCCCCCTGGAGAACCCAATACCGTACCTTCGCTGTGTAGCGCACAATGCAGTGTTACATAAAGGTGTCACCTGTTGGCCGGTGCAATAGTTTCTATTGCCCATCAATGCTATTTTTCTCAAAGGACTTTCTCAAAGGAGTGAAGTTGACTCCATAGGGTGCAGCCTATGGAACGGGGTATGTTGAATAGATCGGTTTGATACAGGCGGCGGCTGGGGGGGAGGGGGTGGGGGTCACGGAGAGGCTCTCCTCATGTCAATCCCCACCTCTAATTTGGCGGCAGCCGGGGACGCATTCAACAGGCGGAGAGCAATAAAGCACCAGTCCCACTTGAACCCATGTGCATTCAGCGAATCATTACCTTAATTAAGTGCAAACACTCAGGTACCGGCCCTCCGTTGATGGGAGAGCCAACGTGAACGGTTGCCACTTGTGTTGCTGGCGTTCTTCTTCTCCCTACCGAGAGCTGCACTACCTTTGCGACATAGAAAGAAAACACAACTATTAAATAATATTCTCTCCGTGGCACTGCAGAGGAAACCTAGCCGAGCCTGTCTGAGAAATGGTCCCCAACACCAATCACAAGGAGCAAGAGGATGAATGAGAGGAGATATCCAAGGGGAACCCGCTGCAAGAGGAGCAGCCTTGGACAATCAATAGTCCAAGCAATATCCACACCAAGCGCAAGCTAGCGAGGAGACATCCAATTAAAATTAGGCTAAACTAATGATGTGTATCAAGGTCAAATGCACATACTATTCAAGCTGTTTCACATTGAATTTAAACCCCCATCAGGCATAACGTCAACCATTATCCAAGGAGGAATTCATCTCATGTGTAAGTTGTTTTATTCTAAGGTCCTTTTGCTTGTACAAAGTAGGCCTGAACAGTATGGCTCATAGAGCAGCTGTTCCATCCTTGGATACCATGTGAGTGCAGGTCCGTGATGGGATCTGGGGGCTGCTCTGGTAATGCACTTAGCAGGTCATCGGTGGCGAGGGATCGGCCTCGGAAGTGGAAGTGTGGATTGGAAGAGAATGAAAGCAGGAGAAGGGGGGGGGGGGGGGGGGGGGGGGGGGTTGGGGGCTTGGGTGAATGATGTGCTGACTCATGAATACGGCTTCATGCTCCTGTTGTCGTTTCCTCGCCACACCGAATGATTTGAGGCCCGGGCGAGGGTTCGCCATGCGCTCAGCAAACACCCAAACGAACAGTAAATCAGGGGGAAGGCGGGGGCAACGGCACGCCCCGTAACACTGAGTCAGCGTGAGAAACCACACGATTTATGCTGTCCCGCACCATCAATCCATTTAATTTGGTCAGAAAAGCCCCCCTTAATAGCCACAATCCACGCTAATGATACTATCATGTTAGCGCCTGCGCTTTATGTTTATGCACCTACAGTTTCCGACGGCCTCATTCCGCTTCACTGGGCGTTGCGCGCTGATGCAGATATGGCCATAAATAGTCTGATGACGATATCCTGCTGAGCGAAACCAGCAGGAGGACGGACGGAAGGAGCCAGGGCTACGTAGCCCGATCCACGCCCTGGTTTCCACTGCCTGCTTCATCATGTGACCTCTCTCAGGCTAACTCAGGATGAAGCGTAGCACTGCCAGGATGAAATGAATCGCTAATACGGTACATACCTACCAAGAATCACAGGGTACGCTCTGTGTGTGTGTGTGTGTGTGTGTGTGTGTGTGTGTGTGTGTGTGTGTGTGTGTGTGTGTGTGTGTGTGTGTGTGTGTGTGTGTGTGTGTGTGTGTGTGTGTGTGTGTGTGTGTGTGTGTGTGTGGATTGGTACATGAATGTGTACGCACAGATCCAATGAATTGAAGCTGAACTGTACTGACTGTAAATTCTTCAAAATGTGCTCCCTTCTCTGGTATCCTCTCTAACTTGCATTTTAGTCTCAGAATGCTATGACACATGAATGCCCCCTCCATTTCCCACATCACTCACACACACACATATTCTGACAGATAAATAAGTCTGATCTCTCTTGACAGCTAGGGTATGGAAACAGAGCTAGGGGCTAGAAGGGCCGGTGGAGTTTTCTTTGATACGAACAACATATTTGAACCGCAGAGAAACCAGAAGTCCCTAAAGAAAGATAAAAAAGACCCCAAAAACACAAGACCAACTGTCATGCATAAATATGTCAACGAAATAGGACAAATTTATAACAAGACGCACAGCATGCAGAGACCCACAGAGACACAGCAATATGGATAAACGGTATGTACTTATGATTTTCCCCCACTGCAAGGGGGGCACAGAAACAAAATCACTGCCATAGTCTGATTCAAGCTGCAACAGAGGTCTGCAAGAGGTCTGCAACAGAGGCGAATTTAACTCCCGACAGCTTGGCAGTAATCACCCCAACATTCAAGTCAAAACACATAGTGGGGCTGATGAAAAACCAAGAGAATAAATACTAAGCTTCCACCAGCAAAGTTTGACCTTTTGAGTCGCAGCTCGCAACAATCAGCCCACAGTACTGACGCAGAAAATTTGCTTCCTCCGCACGGAAAAGTGTTGAAATACCTCCGCGATTTGTCATAGATAGACAATTAGGTGGACTTTGGATCGCAGAGCAATGGACTCGTGTGGGGGACCCTGGAGTCAATTCACACTGACCAGAGAGCAGAGGTCTGAGAGAGTGGGGCTGGGCGTGATGTAACAGAGGGACTTGGACAGTGGTTCAGGTCTCAGTGTGAGGACACCAACGCCAACACATCCATTTAATTTACTCTGCAGTAGAAGACATGTTTTGAACCCCCGACCCCTGGCCCTGACAGTTTCAGCATGGATGGGAAGCGTGATCAGCATGGGGAACCGTTAAAGACTATATAAAAAGGGCTGGGTCAGGGGAGAGGGCAGGAAGAAATGATGAGTGCTCTTGAAATCAGAAAGAGCAGCAACTTATCTATATTATCTCTAACAGGGAAATCAATAATCCCAGGAAAAAACAAAGAATAAAACGCTGCCTCATAAGTGCTTGCAGGGAGCTGATCTCAGAAATGTATTGTAGTAACCCATAGTGTGTGTACATGCGTGCAAGCCTGCGTGCATGCGTGTGTGTGTGTGCAGGTACAGGACTACCGATATGGAAAGTTGGACCACGCTATTTGATTTTCTGTGACCCAATTGGACTAGGCTCCACCAAACCACCCACTTTGTCATTACAAATAATAAGAAGCTCATGTTTACATATTTATGAAAATTATTATTAGCAATGAAGAATAATTATTTTATACAAAGTTCAGAACAGACATGAAGAGTAAGACAAGTATAATTGTATATGAAGCTCCTTCAAGTTCTATGTATGAATAAAAAATCTGTTCACATCATGACACAAAGTAAGGCACAGTATACACTGAATACCACTAGTGCTCCTTATTGTAGGTGCTGGTGGCAGCCTTGGGGTTTGGCATGTGATGGGAACCATCAAATGAGGAACAATGCTTTGGCCTCAAACTTGCATGACAGGTTGTGATCAAGACTCAAGCTGTTCTACTGTTTGTCTTGTGTGACCAGACTAATTTATATAGGCCTAGGACTCTGGTTACACAGAATAACATCCCCCCCCCCCCCCCAACACTTTCAGCCTTTGCAGAATGTTGGGGCATAAGCCACCCCACCCAGCCCCCCGTGTGGATACACCCCTGAACTGGTCACTGCAATGTTTCAGTGAGCTTGGTGTTGTCTGTATACTACTGTAGTCGTAATAAACTATGAGTAGAGAGAAAATATATGCACCTATAAAACGCTGATGTCTCCGGTTTATACGCAGGGAAGATAAGGTTCCTTATGTCCTCTACTCTAAAGTTTTGTTTAGATACTTAAGCTACTTATATGTCAGTGGCTGCTACGCCAAGCTTTACCGCAAAGCAGTTCAGCCTATGAGTTGATGCAGATAATGCTAAGCTGTTGGCTGCTTTCTTACAGTCCCTGATCAACATTGAAATCAAAGTTGGTCTCAAAGGCTCATAAGTATCATAAGCAAAATGCCATCACAAGCAAAATGGTCACCGGGGCACACATTGTAAAGAACCTCAAAGCAGGCGACAACCGCAAAGGGAGTGATGAATACTCTGGAAACACACACACACACACACACAGACAGAGACAGAGACAGAGACAGAGACAGAGACAGAGAGAGAGAGCGAGAGAGAGAGAGAGGGGGAAAGAGACAGTGAGAGAGACAAAGGATAGAGAGAAAGAGAGACTGATAGTATGACTCTTTAACCTGCTTTTGGTTTTTCCTGCATGTTTTTTAAATGTTTTTTATTCATAAAGATAATTTGATACACTTCCATATTAATGATAACATCAACATTTTAAAATTAATTAAACATTAAATTGATACTGGATACTGGAGAGTCAAGTGTCAATTTAATTTTGTGTAAAGCCAATAGTGCAACATTCATTTAATCTAGGCATAATGCCGATTTTGCAATCCTGGACGTCTGTCAAGCAGTGTTTTTTTTTTTTTAACAAACCACGGCACCAAAAGTATTGCATAGTTTTGTCATACTTTAAATTGTAAATACATGCAGACATTACTTACAAAGTGTTCCAACAAAACAATTTGTCTTGTGGAATGACAAATATAAAATGAATTATCTCGTGCACCAAAGAAAGTATCAAGCCGTGTCAAACCGTACCAAACATCAACACCATTCCGAACCATGTGTTTAGTAAACCGCTTCAAATCGTTCACAATGGGGGGACATTTTTGGCTATTATTTAAAAGAGGTCAGCATCCTGCTTATGGGCACTTAAACAAGGGAATTTGTTCCAGCCGCATGTGATTTCAACTCAAGTATTATTTTCAAAGGGAAGTCTCCTCAACTTGCTGATTTGCCAAGACGCAAACATCAAAATGTCCGGACGCGCCCCAGATCTGGCTGAGTATTCCTGCAACATGGAGGGATGGGAGTGTTCCTCTAGTCAACTCTCCACAGGAGGGGCAAGGGGCTCCATCAGACAGAAGCACACTTCAAGAAAGCCCCGTTCGCAGACATCCCCCATGGGACACGGCTAAGACCATTAGCCTCCCACACCGCTAACGCTAAAGCACACTCTGTTGGTTGGAGGGCTGGGAGACGGGGAATGGGATGGGATGTGTAATGTGACTTTCATTAACAATACGCCAGAGGCCATAATCTGAGGCAGGCCAAGCCCAAATTGAAAAAGTGCCGAAGCATAACTGCATTGGAATGCCCTGGTTTCCCTGGCGCTACGGCCCCGCTGATTGAAATCCAGCCTTGCCCCGTGAAAGACTTCCTTAGCTGTGCTTACTCCAATGTCAGAGGAGTGGGCTCAGCCAACTGGCTTACCTACCCGGCCGCCCTTGAATTACCATGGCAACAGAATGTATGTGTGTGAACATGGGGCAAATGGGGCTAATGGCTGCCAATGAGATGAGATGCGATGCTCCTCTCCCTGGCATATTATAATGACATTCTGGGGTCAACAAAATGTTTAACAATGTACGTATACTACAATATAAGATACATTTCCCACGTTTTTTTTCAATACACGCCAACAAAAGACAAAGGTTATAAACGTACACGCCATGAATTTAAAAGCTTTGCCCTTTCAGGGCTTTTCCTCAATAGGGCCCCTTTGAATTTGTTTATTGTTAAAGTCAAACAAGGAAAGAGAAGATAAAAAAAAGCCATGAGTCGTGTGTTTAGGTCTACTGTGGATGTGGATCCAATTTCAGACGTCATCTTTTTTTTGCGATTTGGTAATTTAAGAAACAATGTCAAGATGAAAACGGCTGTAGACAGTGGTGGATAAATTGTGAGTATAGAAATGTTTGGAACAGAGTCGTTCTCAATTCTTTGCTGTAAACTGTAAGGCATGTTTTTGATATATTTCATAGGGTTTAGACTATAAAATATTTTTAGTTTTTATATGAGTCAAAGCATTTTTGGCAGACAAATTGAAATCTTGTCTAAGTTGAGTCCTGGCACACGACAATGTACTGCAATCACAACAAAGACAATTGACCTTAGTTCTAAACTTTATATTTGTATTATCATATTGTTTGACTTATAAAACTTGGTTGTGCCACATCTATAATTGATGTGCTTATTCAGCATTCAGAGTATTATTGTTTTGCATGTAAAGAGGTCACTTTTCCTTCATAATTGTTTTTGGATGCTAATCTTGATGACATAAATAACCAATTTACCAATGTTCATCAATAATATAATACATTTATATGATAAGATATTAGAAGGGATTAATAAAAAATCCCTAGATCCCTAGCATGCACAAATTGGCATATGTACTGTATAGTGCTGAATGTCTTTTAAGTGCTGATGCACTAAAGCCTTGAATGAAAAGTAGATTTACAAAAAATATAACAGCAGCAATTTAAGAAATATTTTCAAAAATGACAGTGAAAAATATTTTCTCTTCGACTGAACACACTTAAAGATAAAACGATCCCCCCCATTTTGTCCTCCCATTCCTTTTTATCCCTCTATTTTGCTTCCTCTTCACCCATTTTCTCTCGTCCTGCTTTTATCTCCATTTTGTCAGATTTACTAAACGCATCAATGGCTTCATATTGGATGTGGGGCAGCAGAAATGCTCTCTATCTCACACTGTTATGGAAGTAACAATATTTGGGAACGGGTCATTTGAGAGAAGCATGGCAAAGACAATGGTAGTATTTTTAGAAGTACGATAACCAGCCTAGGCCTGGGTACTGTTAACGGGCCCAGTTCTCTCGCTGGGCACTTTAGGAGGGCACTCATACTTTTTCATCAGTTCTTAAATAGACAGCAGATATGTTCAGTAACGGCGGCACCATACACAGACTATCAGCTCCTACCCCCTCCAAAAAACCCTAATCTATCAAAATTGTAACTTTGTGCTTGCGATTCAGTTATTCTGGTGCATACGGAGAACAGTAATTCTATTCATCATGAATGCTTGTTCATTCTTTGTTTTGTTCTCTGCTTTACTTTGGGTTACACATAGCCTAAGCCCTGTTTATAACCCGATTTAACCCCTCTTTCCACTACGTTCAATGGCTATGCACACCTTGCCTTCTTAGTGGATTGCGAGTTTAAGGGTGCGGAAAGGGTGTTATGTAATGATGGGTCCAAATCAATGGGAAAGAGCCGTAATGGGATGTTTGCAAACCCTTTGTGTCAAGGTGATCTGAGGCATAGGCCACCATGGGTAGTACTGTAGATTCCACTAATTACTGAGAAAGAGAGACTCTTAGACAAAAGCACTCCCCTCCAGCATCAGAGGGGCATTGTTAGCCAACTGTGTCTGACCTATAGGTGCCCCCGTTGTGCCCCAAAGAGCTGGAGGGTCCCTCTACACCGACTTCGATAGGTTCTCCACAGGAGATTAAGGGAGACGACGCTGTTGACGAATGGTATCAGTGAAGCGGCATGGAGAGAGGACCCAAACGATTCCGTTTCCCCAGCCAAAGTCATTATCGGGACAGGCAGACGTTGATAACGCCTGAAAGCAAACAATACACAAACATGCTTCTAATTAAGCCCTTGAGTGGTGCCGCTTAGAGCCTCCCACCTATCCGTGGTGAATGCCTGCACACTGGCTGATTGGATTCATCAGCACTTTTAACGCTTTCCTGTTTCCCTCCCACGGTCCGCCGGGGAGTTTCCGGACTTTGGAATCAAGAAAGACAGAGGCCTAGTGGCACGCTTGATTTATTATGGAAAACTATTATTATGTTTGAGTCATTTAGCAGCCACCTTTACCCAAAGCAACTTGCAGTGAATTGAGATTTACATTAAGGAGCAGGTATACATAGGGTTGAACTTTGGATATTGACAAAGAGTCAATAAAAGATACATAAATACAGAAACAAACATATATATAATCTCTTGTCATTTGCAGGCCTCTCAGTCGATAGTTTCTGCTTAGAATAAGAAATATTCATCATGATTTATTCTTACAGGATTTCAATGTTTTAAAGGTGCAGTGTGTATTTAGTGGCATCTAGCGGAACGGACTTGTCAGAAATGGAACATAATAGTCATTAGTATGTTTTAGTAAGTGCACAACCCCTTGAAAGTAAGAGAAAGTTGCTGTGTTTTCGTTACCTTAGAATGCACACTTTATACCTACATAGGGAGCAGGTCCTCTTCGACGAAACCTGCCATGTAGCAACGCCATGCTTCTACAGAGACTCAGAATGGACCAATGACCCTAGAGAGGACATGTTTTACATTTTTTATCACAATTGCTATATTACTTGTAAAAGGAGCATTCAGTTTCATGCAAGCGTTCCTGTTTGTGGGTCCTTAACTATGCTTGCTTCCAGGAATTGCACTTCAGGGACAAAGGAAGCTTTTGTAATTGAACTGAATTTAATTGAACCTGCAACTTCACCACTAGATGACACTAAATCCTACACACTGCACCTTTAAAGATAAGTAGCCTGGACCAAAAAATGTATCTGCCCAAATCATCTGAAACAGGATACATACAAACTCCACACTGCATATTATTGTGTCAAAATGGCATTCATGGAGTTCAACCACTGTATCACAGTCTATATTTATACCCACACTAAAATTACCAACATTCAGAAATTACTACCAATTTTTTTTTGGGCTCAACCACTGTATTACCGCCGTCAAAATAAAGTCGTCAAAGAATGACGCCTACCAGTTCGCACAAGTGCCACCAGTTGTCATTCTCATGAGACTGCTATAAATGTGATAGTTTCCCCTTTTATTGGCTTATTAAAATGAAGGACTGAGATGGCGCGCACAGACACTCCCTCGAGGAAGGTATGCAAAATTCATGGAGACATCACCTTGACTAAAGAGATCCTCTGGAGGAAACAAAGCAGAAGATATTAACATATAAGCAAAAGGGAAGCAATAAAGCACGAAAATATTTTACCAAACACAGATCGCGGTTTTGCTGACAGAATATTTCAGCTATAGGCACAGTAGTCTTCCGCAGTCTGATATGAAAGTGCATATTCTAGATGGAATGAATATCAGGTTGAAACAGACAAAGAGTGAGAACCAGCGGGAATGATAAGACTAAGTCTAAATATACGCTCATTTGGAGAAACTCCATTTCACTTGTGGGTTCACAATGCTCTGTGTTGGAAGCTGTGGAAATTAATTAAATCCGGGACAGAAGTGAGCATTGTATTTGGTCGCACAAAGCGCTCTGGCGGCAAATTGAAGTGATGTGACATGCAGGCAAAGACCTTTGCATGCCTTTATTTTGAAGATGCCTGTGCTCGAATTACTCACTTATTGCATGATGTTTCAGCAGAGAATTACATTCACACAGTGTCATACTCACTCGTCTACCAACCTAACTGCATCCCTAAAATAATCAGTTATTTGCTTAATGGATTGTGCTGCCCATGTTTTGTATAAAGTTAATGAATTGAGTAAAATGATCGGAGTTATTACATTTTTTATCAACATCTCAACAACTCAAAATCATCTTTATATCCGTTCTGTGTAGCTATTTGTAATTCACCTTAAATAAAAGCAACTTTGATCTAACGCCATACCATGAAACAGATGGTTAATTTTGAATAACAGGATAAATAAATAACATCCTATTTGTTATACAGGTGCCTTTCTCTTGTGTCAGGGTGACACTTATTGTGCTGTCAGTGAGCTTCAGGGACCAAAGCTGAAGTGAGTTCTTGGAGATATTGGAGACCGGGTGCAAAAGGTAGTGAAGGGATCAACATTATCTGTTGGAACAACTTCGTAAAGATAAAGAAAATGTAACTGCAAAACAGTGTTAACCTTGGTACAGCTATTCAGTCGAGGCCTCAACGTTAGGGAGCAGTGCGAAGTGAGCAGCACCAGCTTCAGCAGAGGCGCATCTCCAAGCTTTGTACTCAAGGGACCCTGTCTAGAGTGTCTAGTGGGGCTCCATGACTCATATCCATAGCACAGCTTTAACGCCGGAAGAACACGCCAATCGCAGCCTGAAACATATGCGAGCCCAAGGTAACACCAATTGAACTGTGCTTGTTTTCTGCTGCTCATACCATTTGCACTGAAGAAACTAAGAAAAAATATATATATTTTGTTCTGAAAAAGGTTCACGACAAACCACGGACATTTGCAAGTCTAGCAACTCTGGCTGCCTCTCTCTTTCTCCATGGCTCTGGCTCTCTCTCTCCATGGCAGCAGTTGTTTACTAGAGTACAGCAACCACCACCACACTTTGAACTTTGACAAGCATACTGGCCCAGTGAGAGAAAATGTTCCCAAATAAAATTCTGCTCCACTCTTGTCACACAGACACACAGACACAGACACACACACACACACACACACACACACACACACACACACACACACACACACACACACACACACACACACACACACACACACACACACACACACACACACAAATGCACACTCACTGACAACTTCCCTGGCCTTTCACCCAAGAATGTGGAGTTCCAGCCAGAGCCGTTCCCCATCAAGCCCCTGTGGTTGAGTGAGAGTTCAGTGCTTTAAGGGGCATCTAAGCAGTCCCCTCTTCCCTCAGACTCACACACATGCTGGAATAGACTGAGGAGAAGAAGGTTGCCAATTTCCTTTCTTGAGAGAGAGAGATCGCAGGAGAAACAACAACAGTTCCAGTAATGGAGTTGCCTGCCACAAACCGAGCGAGACGGGATGGAATTGGATTTAAGTTCCGTGGCAAGGCCAACTGCTGTACGCCGTCTCGAGTGTAACGTACATATTCATTCTGACGGACTTAATAACTTTTATTGCGTCTATTGACTCTCCCACGGTGCCGGAGTAGAGAGGAGAGAGGGCAGGGGGGATATGCTTGTAGCGAGTCTGATAGTGTGTTAGGTTAAGGTGATTACGCCAAAGGTCACCAGCGTATTTTTGTTGTTGTTGCTGAGCTTACCTGAAGCGGGATGTGATGACAGTACTAATCTTTCACACGGTCCAAGCCAAAAATACCAATGCGGAAAAACCCTGCTCCATAACCCAGGTAGCTGGAGAAAGAAAGGGCCTTTGTGAAAAGATAATGAAAATAGCTATCTCTGGCTGTTCCACCATTTAGGTTACCAGCACCATTCAGCCAGAAATAAAAGACACAAAAGGAAGTCCATTTTGGTATACAAGTATAGATTTGAAAGTAAGCTGCGGTGTGTCCTGTCCGATGTTAAGGTCTACTTCTACACACACACTGAACACAAACCCACCAGTTAACATACACCAGGCAGCAAATACAGCAACAAGGTATCAGCCTCTCTCCCTTCCTCTGTCTCTCCACATCTCACTCATCTCCTGCTTGGCTCAGCATCGGTGTGTATCGATGTGTGCAGAAGAAAGGGGGGAACAGGGGGAGGTTATCTTGTGCCACTTGTGGCGTTTCTAGAGAGCGGCAAAAGACGGCAGGTGTTTCCAGGGCCAAATCCCCTCCTGTTGAACCGAGGAGGGGATAGGGTGGGAGAGGAAAGGAAGAGAAAGGAGGGGTGGGGAGGGAGATGGTTCATTCCTTTCTCCTGGATTTAAAAGACATGAACACTGGCGTTGTGGGAGACGAGGCCTGGCGAGAGGCTGGGATGTGACATGCAGCACAAAGCTGGCGAAACAACAGAAGCATGAGAGGAAATAATTCTGGGCAAGAAACTCAAAAGACAAAAACGGGCCAGCACCCACCAAGCGGTCCAGATTGGATTTGAGAGCCAGACCCGAACGGCATCCATCTCTTCCTTCCCTTTCCTCTCTGTTGAACAAACAGAGAGAGATATGTCCCAGACAAAGCTTTAGTACCAGACTCCATCCCCCCCCCCTCCCCCCTCCGCCCACCCCCAGGCCCCTGCGCCCTCGACAAATCTCCCCATGTAAGACAATACCAAAATAAAGTGACACGTGTAATTCCATCTCATTATTCTTCATTACGACAGCACACACACAAAGAAAATAAACATCTAAAATATCACCAAGTTCTAGATCATATTGACTGTTAACTAAAGTTTTGGAGACAATTTAGCCCTTCGTTGCTAAGATTAATCACTGTTACGGCAGGAATCTGGGAGGCTAGCAAGAGCCATTTTACGGTTTGTTTATTCGAGCGTAGCTTCCTGCGGATATCGATCGAGCCGGCGCAGTAAACAGCGGAATAACTTTCTACAATCGTTGGCCGGATTTACTCACTGCGCGGGGAACGCAATTGTGACCTAGATAAGAGCTGGTGGATGGCAGAGACAGAAGGAACGCTCACTCAAATCCATGTCAATCTACTCATTAGCTTTCGTAGTTAAACTGTAATCCTGCAGAAATCTGTTTCGTCCCCCTAAAACCCCTCCCAAAAAAAGAGATTATATTCGAGGTATAATGTATATTGGAAATATTAAGCCCACCATGGACCCCACCTCCCCCACAACCACCTCCCCTGTCAGCTGGAGGGGATTTGCCTCCGATTTTCAGTCGTTTCTTTGGGTTACATGAAAAAAGAAAACCCTTACAGCAGCGTTTTCACGCTTGTTGTCATCCATATGACTGTTAACATCAGAGGCCGATAAGATCTGACAGGAAGTTCTAATATGCTAAACTAAGCAGACTAGTTTTCACAGGCTGGCTGAAAAAAGGGCTGAATAAAACATGCTTCAACATCGCCTAGATAGCTTCTCATACGGATTATATTTATTTATTAATCTTTTCTGTGCATTTTTTGGTTTAATAACCACCTAATAACCTGACTAAGCCCCGTGAAAACTATATAAACATCCATTGGATCCGCTTACATAAACACACACACTCAAATTCCACCGCTTTGGTTTTTTATTTTTCCTCTCTCTCTCTCTCTGATAATGAGATGGGGGGGGGGGGGGAAGCCCCTCCATCTCATTATCAGAGTCCCATTCCCCCCCCCCCCCCCCCCCCAGTTCAAAGAGGTGGCATGGCAGCCTGAGATTGGCATGCATATTTATGCAGTCACGCTTGGTTTGCCTCGTGGTCAGCAGATTCCATTCAAACCCCACCGCGTGCGGGTGGGCTTGCGGTTTGCGAGGACACACCTGAGAGACACGTGGCAGGACAGGCGCAAGACTTCCATGGTCCCATGGGCAGGACAAGGTCCCTCAATGCTCCCCTGCCCCCTAAACCTAAGGAACTGAAGGAATACACCCATAGGCGCATATACTTTTAAAATAACCTAAACTGAGACAAACGCACACACAAACAGAGGCCGAGGCACATCATGCACACACAAACGCAAACACACACACACACACACTCACACACATAATCAGCATACCTGGGTTGAGCCAGAGAGGACTCACTGGCAATACACTGCGTGATGCCCCACATCACACACTGGATCATCTGCTGCAGGGAGAGACTCATTTAGAATGGATGGGCTTCAGGCGACTATAAGGAATTCTATTATTGCTCTAAAAGGAAGGAGGGGAAAAAAGAAAGAAAAGGAAGTATCTATATGGAAATTTCCTCTCCCTCTAATACATGTGCCAGGGAGACACATGGTAATCCCAGTGTAATTAATGGTTCCTGTAGTTAAGGGCTGATTAATGCAGGGGCAGGCATTGAGCACATATAGATTTTTCCCGCTAACTATTGGAATATCTAATGGACACGTCTGTAAACTTTTTCACTTATGGGTAATTTCTTTAAGAACACCAGCATATGAAATCATCTTTCAAATCCCTTTATTGTGTAGCACCTCACAGTGCATTACAGGAAAATACAAGCGTGAAGGCTGAAAATATTGGAGAGTTATTATGATATATTTGATTCGGTGGAAAGCTTTTTCATTTTGTTTGTTTCACATTTACAGTTTACCTTTAATTCACTTTCATAAGTGTTATTGCCAAGAGAAAAACAGCCAATGAAATCCTATCAATTATAAAGGAATGTGACTTTCATAAACGTCCAGTGGTATGATTGGTGGTCGTATGTGATCACTGGAAGACCAGTTGAAACACACTCACATTGTCTGGGGGATTTTCTTTCAGAGAACAGACCCAAGAAGAATCCTACAGGACTACATGTATTTCCTGCACACTTCTTAGTTGACATTCCCAAGGCAACAAGACGACAATAAAGATGTCCATCTCGGATCCCACAGACCCCACCTAACCCCATCCACATGGCTTTTTTGTGGCTGAAAGCATCCTGGTCATCCTTGTTGTTTAATAATGAACCCGGCAGGGGTCTTTTTCATTAGCAGAAGAAGGAGGAGGAGGAGGAGGAGAAGTGAAGGGAGGAGGTGATGGACAAGGAGGGAGGAAGGGGAGGAGGAGGAAGAGGAGGAAAGGGTAGATGAGGAGGAGGAGGAAGGACAAGGAGGAGGGGTGGGGTCAGGATGGGCAGAGTGCTCCTGACCCCCGCAACACTCCACACACCGGGGATCTGGCGCAGGAATGATAATAGGAGCCCAATGGCAGGAGAGCCAGGTCAGTAGGAGACACTGCGCTGTCCATGCCAAACTGGGCTGACCCACCCATTGGCGTGAAGCCAGGCAAAGTCCTTCAGCAGCAATGGGAGCCCGCTGGGATGGAGCGAGGAGCGGGAGGAAGAGGAAGGGACTAGGGCATGGGGGAAAAGCTGGTGACAAGGGGGATCAGGACACCAGCTAATAAGTTGGCCGGGCAGGACAATGAAGGGTGGGTGGACGGTGAGGAGGAGTAGGTGGGGAAATGTAGGTAGGTGGTGGAGGGGAAGGATTTCGGTGTCAAAGCTACCTAAGACTATCCTGTGCTTCTCATATTAATGAAGGCAGTTAAGGCTCTCACAAATTGTTTCTATTTGATGGGCGAGGGGAACGAGAGGTAACGAGAGGACGCTTCACTAATGAGGCCTTGTGACAGTGGAACATCGTTCGTTCCAAAGTGGTCGTTACTAACTCACTTCCCTTTAGCCAACACCTTAAAAAAAAAAATAGCAACCGATATCCTCCATCATAAATAGGGACTTCTTTTTGTTACGCCTCATAAAGAAATCGTAAAAGTATACACCACTGAATATATCAGATGGGAGCTTGTGGTGAGAATAACTGTTCAGCCGTTTCCTTCATCCTTACTGCCAAATAGCGATTATTTATGCTGCCCACTTTGAATTCTGCCCTGAAAGCCCGGGTGATTTGCTGAATGTTCCAGATTTTTTCGGGGGGCATCTAACATTTTGTATTGTGGTAGTAATTACAACATCGACCTTGGTACAGATCAAATAAATAAAACATTCTGCCAAGACAATTATCTCTGCAATCTCCTTAAACATTTCGGATTCAGGGCCATTCAGTAATGGCCATCGGAGAGAGCACTCATCCCATATCTCATTCTAAGATGTATCTTACTTCTAAAACAATACTTTGCCTTCAGCCAACTGAAATTCAAGATTCCCTTTGGGGAAATACGAAGACTGAATGAAAGCAACTGTTGTTTAAATGTAGCCTATGAATAGATATAGTCTAGATCCTGTAGAGGTAAATGCATCTAGCTCCGATCTACATATTCAGCTTCTTGGCTAAGTGATTTCAGAAGAAGTTGGCATTGCATTGTTCAAGATGATGTGCATTGGCCACAGCAATCAAAAAACTGTATTACGCATCCAAACGTGTAACTAGAACAATGTGCCATGCCAAGCACACCAGTAAGTAAGTTACTAGTGTAGGAAGCCTGAGGATAGGGTCTAGATCCTTCACCTGAACACAACTACACTATATTACCTCAAATGGTGAATGTGTTTATATTTTACTATTCAAAGCCATCTCTCATAGCCATTCTATCCAAACCTATTAATTCTGAATAACTATTCACATAAAATAATCTTGTCTAATACCTAGACCTGACTGTTTAGTAGTACACCAAATACTAACCTTCACTAAGCAAAGACCAAATTAACGAATAACTACTAAAACACCAAGACATACTAATTTCTGATCTTGAACATAAACATTAACATCTGGGACCTAATGGGAACACAAATTCCACAAAAATGTGAATATGGAATGCAATATTCATATTTGCCGTGTAAAACAACACTTTAATACATCTCATAATATGTTTTAGATTAGGATTGTGAATGCAACCTCAGAAAAGGTTAAAGCTATTTCATGGTCACAACAGAATTCCACAGTACACCTGGCCAGTATTTACACTACTCTGCCAGAAGGTTTTTAACCATATTTTTTCATATATTTTATGGGATATCCCGTCACCAGTAATGAATGAAGGAATGTAGAATAGATATATTTGGAGAGGGGGACCTTCGGCTATTGAAAATGTTTTAAGAGAGCAACAAAATTGATAAACACAAATGTGTTCACGTTTTCTTTCAACGACAGATTGAGTATATCAACTATAGATGATGTTGTATTGGTTGTAGGATAGGTTAGAACTAAGCAAGACAATCCCACCGCATACACTACCGTAATCAGTCTTTTGTTGACCTTGGCAACACTGAAGCTAACTTTGAGTAACAAGAATAATATAGAAATACAGGAATAGCTCATGAAAATAAATCTCAACAGTCTTTTTCAACACTATTTTTTCATACGATATTAAAGTACTTTTTAAATCACATTAGCACAACTATATAATATGGTTTCAGTTTACACTGACAGGAGCTAGTATATAACATTTCATAGATTGAATCGCACTAATCCATAAATATATCACATATAATTGACAACAGTCTGCCAGTCGTACAATAACAGTGTGTTTTTCTGAGTGTGGAGGACAGAGTATTTAATGAAGACTGCCGTACTGGGTCTTTGTGTGTGTTGTTCTTATTTCTTGGCCCGTTGGCTCTCCAAATTAAGAATGATGTTTGTATTTGTCTCAGCTTATTGACTGGGAAAAAAAGAAAAATGGCTGATTAGCTGCACACTCACACATGGTGCACACGGCTCCTCTTGTTTCTGCTACAGTTTCGCCGAACACCACAGATTAAGACCCAGGCATGTGAAAGCAGGAAATGGGAAGTAGAAACATTCAAAAAGGTTCTATACCAAAATGAGATACCCGTCATTTGGAAGGACTACTGCTTGCTATCACCTGATGAAAATACCATGAGAGAGACGGAGAGAAGAAACACAAAAACAAACCAAAACAGTACTCCATGTGCAATTATTACAAGCAATAAACAGCTAGAAGTCTTTCTCCAAATCAAATGTAAAACTCCATTAGGGTACAGTATACCAGAAGGCAATAGACCACTGTATGTTTGTAATTGAATCCACTCCAAAGAGCCCTTATGCGATTAAACATTCCACTCCCAATGACAGAGTGTCTGGCTGAGGGTTATCAAAGGCTTCGCAACGCCATTTGAAGAAAAAATAAAACACAAGCTTTAATGGTCATTGCCAGGTAACTTAACTGCAAATAGCCCTTTACAAACCTGCTGACATCATTCCCAGGATGAGCTAATGGCACGAAAGTAAGATCAGAAGAACGGATTTAGGTAGGCCAGTATTTGCATGGTAGTGAGGCAAAAAGTTGCAAACAGAGAGGTCCAAAGTAGAACAAAAACTGTGTATATATATATATATATATATATATATATATATATATATATATATAATATATATATATATATTCCCATATCATTCTGGATGCGGCGGATGACTGCATTATAGCTTGCTCTTGGAGCGAGGGACACCGTTCCAACACTAATCCCCCTTTGATGAGTTGAGCTTCACCGGGAGGGAGCTGACATTTCGTACTAAGGCTTGTTCCCTCTCCTCCTGCCACGCAGGGCCGGGGCCGGGTGACGGACGGAGACGGCCAGGCTCACTTTCAATCTGACCTTTGGTGAGACAAGAGGCCTGGTTTTAGATAACAAGTGGATTTGACGGCGGCTCACACAAGGAAACTGTCATCCTTGTGACCGGAGGAGACCCACACACCGCCAAACAGTTGGGCCAGTGTTTGCTGTGCCACTGTTCGCAGTCTGCTATGCCTAATAAGATCTGGAAATTGATTGGCCTTTAGAATATTCCATAATAGAGAGACAGGAGATCCAGCTTTCACCATGGACTGGCCAAGGACGTTTTTATTTCTTGAACTGTGAAAAATCGTAAGATTATACACACATTTAAGTGTGTATAATATTATGATTTTTAGAACCATACAAAAATGGTTTCCTCAATTATTCCTTTTAGGGAATTTGTTTTTACAGCTCATCTTTTTCTACTTAAGGTCAACTACACCCATGGGTCAGGGTTTCCGTAGTGCTACATTTTCCTGTCGATTTTTTTAGAACCTTTTGGAACGTTTATAATCTGTATTCAGCGTAGAAAGTGGAGTAGACCGAGGCAATCTTATGCCCTTAACATTTAGAAATGCAGGCCGCAGGTCGAGTCACTGCATAAAAATCCCAAATCCTCGCCCTTCTATGACCATGCTGTGATGAGATTATTGTGTTTGTGTTTATGGTTTGGCCAATGAGGTTTGTATTTAGCCAAACAATGACATGAACATCTCCACTTTGTCTCGTCCCTCCAATAGAGAGTTCCATTAGTCTTGAGGTTGGTCCAAATGTCATTTTTCAAACTTAAACCATGACGCCTCTTGGATAGAAATTAATACAAATTCATTGAAGTCCTAGCTAGCTTTTTTGGATTGGATAAAATGTAACTTTTATCATATTTAGGGCTTTTGATCCCTTGCTATAAAAATGTGGTACTTAATTTTGCCCCGATACTCACCCTATGACAATGTATGATATAAGAATAATCTTTTAAATTGTTCAATGTTGGATTTCACATGGTTTGGCAATCCTTCCTAGATTGATGAGTAGGCTCAGCTGCCTGTCTGAGATCATGGCAGATGTCTTTCCTCCTAGTTACTGCATCAATGGAAAATGAATGCTCCATAGTCCAGAACAAAATGTCAAAGGTTCTGGGGTTGGTTGCACTTCCAGGATTAACTGATAGAGTGCCTCTGATGTTGAAGTTCACAGATCCAATACTGTTGAAGTTATTTCTGGCTAAACTTACACATTTATTTTAGGAAGCACATTAGATTACTTGTTACTATAATTATTTTTGTTGTAGAAATAATCAAACTGAATTGTGGTGTTTGTTATCTGATGTTGGCTGTATCTAACCTTATGACTTACTAGGTAATCTTGAGCTCTATATCTGATATAAAAAGCGATAGAATTTAAATGAATATAATACATAAGATATTTTCTCTTCCAAGCTAGTGTGATAATAATTTACAAAAATGCCAGTGGTCTTAACAAAAAACAACAACTATGAATCGATTCTACTGTAGTGCAACCAGGTAGCTGATTCCCACTGAGCTAAGTACACTTTACGACTCCGCTACCTGTACTCACGCCTGCTGTGTGTCCTTCAAAGAATGAAAACACTTTTTTTCCTCCACTTTCATAGCACAGGATCAATACAACCTTCTATTATAGCTTGCCAAACCTGTTGCTTTTATGAACAAAAAGCTCTCCCGAAACTGTTGCGTTTCCCTCCTCTCGCCAGTAACTTTGCCTGAGCAGACCAGGCGCAGGTCTGATATAAGATGCAATAAAAACTTCACAGCTGGCCCTCTGGATGGATATCGATTTTCCCCTGCAGAGGCGGATCAAGAGTAACATTTATGATCGCACAGGGCACCAGAAATTATAAGATAGCACAGTAATTCCCCAAACCCTGCATCGACTGGCGGCACGGTGAGAACTCTTAAACAGCTCAGGTCGTCCACTGTGGAGCGCAGCTGTCCACAGAGCCAATGATGAGACTCTCTTGCTTCTTGAATAGGAAACTTCAAGAAGGGGAGAGGAGACGACGAGAAAATGGAACAAAAAGAAGAGAAGAAAGAAGAGGAGAGAAGGGTTGGGGGTAGGTGAGGACAGGGGAGCAGAAGAGAAAGGAAAGCAGAAGTTATGATGTGTGTATGTAAATCCAGAAATGCCTTACAGCTAAGTAACTCCATTTAAGACGTTTGACTGTGAAAGAAATCATCCATTGAGACCATCGATCACACACTCATACTATAACAGCTGTGAATAATATAATGCATCTAGTTTAGTCACAATTCAAAATGAATGATTTCAGTAAGTGAGAAAATGAGTAGTAGTTTGTAGGAGCGCTGTATATATTTTATATTTCAATGGCAAATAAGCACTCTGAGACCAGAGACCAGATATCAACTTGACTGTAAGCATAGCATTCTAATAAACAAGAAAAAGTACAATTTCAGAAGAAATTGTGGTGTGCACCTTGCTGAAAATAACGCTTTTACCTGGTATAATGGAAATGTACAGAAGAGTAACGTGAAGTGGTTCTGTAATTTTATGACGGCTGCAAGGGTGTTATGTGTTGCTTGTTGGGCGTTTTGGACGGTTGCTAGGGTGTTCTTGTTGGTTTGTTAGTGTTCTGGGTGGTTGCTACGGTGTGCTGGGTGGTTGCTATGGTGTTCTTGTTGGTTGCTAGAATGTAATGGGTGGTTGTTAGGGTGTTCTGGGTGGTTGCCATGGTGTTCTGTATGACTTCTAGGGTGTTCTGGGTGGGTTCTGGGTGGTTTATAGGTGGCTGCAAGGGTGTTTGTGGTTTCTATGATGTTTTCTATGGTGTTTTGGGTGGTTGCTATGGTGTTCTGTGTGGTTGCTAGGGTATTCTGGGTAGCTGCTATGGTGTTCTGGGTGGTTTCTATGTGGTTGCTAGGGTGTTTGTGGTTGCCATGGTCTTTTTAAATGGTTGCTAGGGTGTTCTAGGTGGTTGATAGTGTTCTACGCGGTTGCTATGGTTATCTGGGTGGTTGCTCGGTTGTTCTAGGACCTAGAACAACCGAGCAACCATCCAGATAACCAAAGCAACCACCTAGAACACCATATAAACCACCACCTAGAACACCATATAAACCACCTAGAATCTAGGTGGTTTATATGGTGTTCTAGGTGGTTGCTTTGGTTATCTAGGTAGTTTATATTATGTTATAGGTGAATTATATGGTGTTCTAGGTAGTTATTTACATTTTATAGATGTAATCGTTTATATTTTGTACACTAACAATTTTTGAACACAGAAAAAGCCCATGCGTGTATGTGGGAGTTTAAGGGTTTAAAAGTTGAAATACTTAAAAAGTATAAAAGGTTTAAAAGAGAGTCATTCCATAGGTTTGGATGGTAAGTTAGTATATATGTTTAAATTATTGTTTTAGCATTAAGCATGCAGAAGGAGTTGAGTGGGGAAGTTTGGGAATAATAATACAATTATAAATAAGTATGAAAGATAATAGGAGTGCCATAGGAGTGTAATAGGAGATACTAGGTGTGCAGCTGCATACCTAATTATCTAATGACGGTTGCCTTACACTGGTCTTCACAGCTTCATTATAGTCAAGGGTTCAAATTTTCTCAAATGAACAATTAAGATGCCTACCAGTATATTACTTATCCTATCCACATGACTAATAATTAATACTTTTATTTTGTGCAGTATAAAATAGTCAATTTGTATGAAAAAAAAGATATGGCCACGGTTTCAATAATATATAAAGTATTGGGTACGTGATTTGTCAATATCACTCAGCTCTAGATTTATGGTTGACCGTAGGTAAGCCTCGCTAGCTGCAAACCAGCTACCTGCAAAGACCCCAGGGGGAAACACTACCGCATTGAGCCTGCAGCACAGAACACGGCGGCTAGGGTACCACAAAGGCAAGGGAGGTATGGGATGGGGAGAGGGAGAGAGAGAGGGAGAGGGAGAAGGAGATGGGAGAGCGGGGGGAGGGGCGGGAGAATTGAAATGGAGATGATACTCCCAGTGGGGGTAGAAGGCAGGGACTCAAGAGAGAGACTACAAGGCGTCCATCTTGGATGGTATGAAAGTAGTATAAAGGGGGGAAGAATGAGTCCCTAATCCTGCAGATAGCAGTGAGTCATTTGAAGATGTGGGGCAATCACAATGGACTGAGTGAAGAAACACACAAAATTGTATCTCAATAGTGTAACTGTAAAACGGGAACTTAAACTTCATGAATAATGAAACTATCAATTCTTTACTTGTACGCTGTGAGAGATTCTGAGTGTTGTGGTACAATAAGATGATCGTACCATAGCATTAATATGTAACTTGACTTGAATTGATCAGCTAGAACACCAACATCTGGCAATGAACACAGTTCTTTTTTCCCAAACATGCTCTGTCAGGACGTTAAACCTGTCTGTATGTTCCCTTAGTCTGCTTAAGTGTGGCACTGCCTCCATCTGGTGCTGAGAGGAAATGCACGCACATACACACACGTGCACAAACATACAAAAAGAAAACGATGTATGCATCCACGCATCTACACTCATACACACATACAAGCATGACACACACAGACGCATACTTCCACATACAGAGCACCGCACAAACAACATCTGAAAAACTGGCCCTTTAGCTTTTCGTAAAGAAAGCTTCGATTAGCATACTAAATGCAGCATTGTGAATGTATACGTGTGTCATATGAACACACCAAAGCCGACAGCATGCCGTCATGGTTGGCTTTTTCCTGCACAGTAAGCCGCTCTGCCATTGACTGCCTGATCCGAGACGTTTGATGACAATACGGTACATGCGCCTATTGTGTTGAACCATAATAGGCGGAGAGCTGTACTCTATCCTACTAAACACTTTACCCTGCTTTTTCCTCTCCAGATAGCTTCATGGTGTTTGGTGATGTAAACTGAAGAAGTGCTTAGCTGCTAGGGTATTGTGTCATTCGGTTTTGAAGGGCAAAGTTGAGGAAGCAGTGCATTTTGAGGAAAATAAATATTGAATGGTGGGACTAAACTTCGAGACAGTGATGGGAAAAAACCCACTTTTTAATGTATTTACAAACATTGTTTTCATTTCCCAGAATTAACTATTTTCCGTAAGCGTTAATGAGCTATCGACGTCACAGAATCCCTCATGCTCAAGTCGCAGTAGAGGAATCAATGCAGTTGAGACTACGCATTATCGGGTAAAAACACGATTTAGACACCAATAGATTGGTTTGGTGACCTGAATACAATGAGGTTTAAAATCAAGGCTTTTCCTCTGCAGCCCAGACAATGGCTGCAGCCTTGTATTCTGTCTGTTTGTGCTCGATAACACAGGTCCAAGCATCCGGATAAACCCCCCACCACCACACCACACTCTCTTCTCTCCCTGTCACTCGACATCGCTCATCCCCTCCCTCCCTCGCCCCCTCTCTCTCCCTCTCTACACTTTGGAGACCGTCGGTCACTATGATGTGTCATGATGGTTCCGTTAACTGTGTGAGGAGAGGCGGTTGTCACGGTTACCTGATACTGCACAGTGCTGGACCATCTGCCACGCAAAGACGCAGCTCCCTGCTTACTGCTGTAATTACAGCAAACCGCATGCAGTCAGCAAGCACTGGGAAGCAGGAGGGGTGTGGGTGTGTGTGTGTGTGTGTGTGTGTGTGTGTGTGTGTGTGTGTGTGTGTGTGTGTGTGTGTACTGTACATATGCCTGTGCATTTGTGTGCATGCGGATGGGTATCAACGCTTGGCTTTACCCGCTCAGACAGCGGGGGGTATCTGCTGACCAGCGGAAACAAACCTGGTAAATTACACAGGTAAAATATCATAGCCTTAATCAACAAGGTCACAGTCATATTTAGCAATTATAACACTATCTATCCTTCAAGTTCAGAGCATCTACGATTGTCCTGTATAAAGGTTTACTGTACACATGGACATGAAGGTAATAGGTAATACAGTTACTTAAATACAAATTACAATGTGTTTAGATGACAATGAGTACCAACAAAAGTGAATCATCAATAATAATCAAAAATGAAGTTGTAGTCAAATTTTTGGAATAACCTGCCATCTGAGGCAGCAGTTAGCCAGCCAATGGAGGACAAGCACACTAAACCATTTCTTAAGTGGATTGGCTCTACGTGTTTACCGGGGGACCAATGGGAATGGTAGAAAGAGAGCATGACTTTGGCCGAGGGCCCCAGCTCCTTGTCTGCATCCCCCAGGCGTCATAGCACACAGTGAGGGTGAGAGGACCAGACACCTTGGAACGAGAGCTAGACTCTGTCCCCATGGGGACGGTTACCACGGGCAACAGCCTCAGGTCAGACATGGGTGCCACCGCGACTTTCTTGGAGAGTTTGGCAAAAATAAATAACTGCTGCTTTCTTTCCCCAAATAAAGAGCTGGGAAAGCAATTAAGAAACAAATGGTTGGAATTGCCCACTGATCCAATTAAAAGTAAGGCCCTGCAGACAAAGGCCTGCTCATATAATGAGGTGAAATTAACAGTGTTAAGACTTGGCGTTGCCTCTGCTGTCGACTGCCTTATAACACAGACAAACTTCCCTCCCTTGTCTCTCTGTATTTATTTATCCTGTGGGCATGTCCTACTCTAGATGCCCATGTAAAATAAATATGTGTATTTGGACTTATTATTGCTTTCTAATTTGCTGTAATGAAAGCAGTAGCCAGGGCTGGCGGAAGAGCCATTTTAATTTGAGTGTAGGACGCAGTACTGCATATTAATGACTTCATTTGCATAAATCATGTCACTCCACTCGGGATTCCAATTAAACCCTTGATTAATTGCTCGGCTGACCCGTTAAATAGAATCCTTTAAGTGGTTCAACAGGCCAGCATAGCCTGTTGACGCACAAACACACACATGTGTGCACAATCACACACACATGCTGTCCACTACCCCACCCTGATACAGACAGAAAAAAAAAAAAACAGACAAAATCAGGCAGAGGAACAAATATTTGAAATTCGTACATTCAACAGGACATATCTATGAATCCACTCCACTTTAACCTTCACAATTTATTTTATTTATATGTTTATTTGATAGGGACAGAGCAAGTCAATGAACATCAGGAGAAAAAAGATTAGCTAAAATACTAATTTATATCCGTAGTCCCTAGGCAGTTAACAAAAACAGAGATTACATGACAATATAAAAAGTACAATGTTTGTATATATCAAAAGTCTAAACTCACTATCCAAAGATATGAAAATACTATAATTATTACCAAACTAAGAAGCCGTGTGGTAATGAAAAGTAAAAACCTAGTTATGGAAATGGTTTGGTTAAATTTCCCAGTTAACTGTAAGGGCTGCATTGAGGGTGAGCACAACCCAAAATGAGCAATTTCCCGCACAAGCATTCAGAAATAATTTGGCTGCTTAACGAGGGGCCATTTCACTGCTATGAAATGGTCTAATGGTCCACATTCACTCCGGTTCGGGCCTTGTGGCTGTTCTTTCTAATAATTTTGACAGGAATGGTCATTTGGAGTCAGGTCAGAAATTCTGAAATATCAAGGGGTTGTCCAGATTAGGGTTTCTTGAAAAGAGGTTAGACAATGGGCGTGTCCGAAGCAGTCAGGGAAACTGGGTGTTGAGAGAAAAGAAGCAAAGCTAATGCAAAAGAGGAATTGGGGAGGTGAAAATGATGTAAAAGGAGCACATGATATATTATTTCATAAGGGAGTCTATCTCTCTCAGAGTGGGGAGAGGGAATAGAAGTCGGCTCAAAACAGAACAGATCTAGCGTTATGGCATTTCTTTATAGAAATCACGTCAGGGAAAAAAGTTGGTTATTGCATCTTTTATTCTGGTAGCTTTCCATCTGCAAAAATTATGGCGTATTCCTAGTTTTCACAATCTGCATTCCTCTCCACCATCTTGAAGACCAGGGTAAAGTCCCTGAGCCACAGCACAGCCGCTAGCTAGCTTTGTTCATTATCATATGGAGCAAAAGCCCAACAAATGGCTGCACATTTCAAAGACTACTATTTGAAAGAACATGAATTAGCTCTTTTACACACAGCTCAATGTTTCTGTGCAGGGTCTTTTTATCTGCCAGTTTGGAAAAATCTACTGGCCAAGCCAATGTTTTAAAATGTATCCCTGAATTTCTTTACCTGCCAAATTATCAAATGGGTTGGTGGCAGGAGTACATTTTGGACTCTGCTTGTCAGTCAGCATTTAACCAGGAGTGCCTCTAAGAACAGATCAGTGATGACTTCTCATTGATAAAGGATAGATTAGCTAGATTAGGTTAATTTAGGGTTAGATTAAGGTTAGGGTGGTTAAGGTTAGATCATGCTATATATTGTTAAGAAATATGAATATGGTTTGATATCTCTTAGGTAAATTATAGATGAGCTAGATAAGGTAAGATTAGGTTACATTAGGTTAGGTTTAGATGAAGGTTAGGGGTAAAATGATAGTATATAGTTATTAGATACATGAACATTGTTTGATTTCTCATAGGTAAAGGATATATTAATTGATTAGGTTAGGTTAGGGTTTACTTAAGGTTATGGTTAAGGTTAAAGGATGGTATATATTGATTGGATAAATGAATAGCGTTTAATTTATTATGGGTAAAAGAAGCTAGATTAGGTTAATTTAGGGTTCGATTAAGGTTAGGTTTAAGGTTTGATGATGATATATAGTGATTAGAAACATGATTATTGTGTGATTTCTCATAGCTAAAGGATAGATCAGATAAATTAGGTTAGGGTTAGATTGCGGTTAGGGTTAAGGTTAGATTATGGTATATAGTGATTAGAAACATGATTATTGTGTGATTTCTCATAGCTAAAGGATAGATCAGATAAATAAGGTTAGGGTTTGATTACAGTCAGGGTTAAGGTTAGATGATGGTATATAGTGATTAGAAACATGAATATTATTTTATTTCTCATAGCTAGGATAGATGAGATAGATTAGGTAAAGTTAGAGTTAGGTTTAGGTTAGGTTGTATGGTAAAATGATGGTATTTAGCGATTAGAAACATGAAAACCGCTTGATTTCTCATTTGGGGCTGGAAAAATAGAAAGTATGAAGTGTAGTGAAAGCCTTTTTCAATATGTGTAGGTTCCTCTGCAAGCCATGTCTTGAATCTAACCACGTGATTACTCAAGGGGTCTGCATGGAGCATCTGCTGATGAATCAAATTGATTGGAATTGGAATACAAGGAAGTGTGAGTGTTAGTTTGCTCGGGTCTTACGCCAGACATCAGGGTACCATTTAAATAGCCTAGTTACATCTCGCCTGATTGTCTATCTGGTGGAGGTTTGTGTTATTTCTTCCCAGATTGGCTCTAAAGACCATACTGAGAGTTACAGAACTCGTATACTAATTGCTTCCTACCTTTTGGGGGAATTTTAATTTAATTCAATCTTTTCAATGTACATTCACTCCATATTGGACAGCCTGCGGTGTTTAAGATGGTTAGGACCTAGTTCAGGCAGGAGGAGCTCTGCAAAACGCTGGTGCTCCAGACAGGCTTGCCTTTCCTCCTGCAAGACACTCCTTTTCCACCGTTGAATAATTCCTCTGTTTCAAACCCTGAAAGTTTAATGTTGGCAGTTGTAGGTGAGTACTTTCTGAGATTTAATGATTTCTCTCGGCTAGAGGAGCTGTCTCACTATCTATGTAGGAGATAAATGAAACGTTGTTTGGACGGTCGAGGAAAGGAGCAGACACTGAGATAGGAAAATTGAAAATTGTCAAATTCAAATGTGTTGGTAAGCAGGACTTTTATTTGACGCACACTGTGTGTAATATTATTGTAATTTATGAGTTTCAATAACATTTGGTTTACTCAAACCATTCTTTAAACTGTTTCTTTTAAAAGATTGGAATTATATAGATTGCATTATATTCACTCTGTGTCTTATATTCAACGATGTTCTTCTGTCAGCACAGGGGATGAAACACCCCTAATCAGGTGGAACAGGGGGCTTTCGATAGAGCTTGGCTTCTTGTCTTGGTTACGTAACATTTTGAGCTAAATTCCCTGTTGTTCAACTTTAGCACCATATAAATCATTTGTCCATGTTGACAGGGGTTCACCGGCTGTGTTTCAACCAGAGGTGCTAATAAGTAAGGCTGTAACCCCCTGTGTTTGCCATGTCACTAATGGCTAATGGTAGGAGACACATTAGGGGTTGTGGGATGGATTCTGGACTGTGACCGGCACATGGAGGAATATTATTGGTCTACGGTTAGGCTTCCATTACATGCACTGTGCTCTAGTGGAGAAGAGGCAACTTTTTTCTTCCACACACATACACACACAACTACTCCCTGTGCTCCGTTTAACCAGTGTTGGAAGAAATCAGTTTGGCCTCGCCACGGAATGCCCTGCTATTTACCACTGTTTTACAGACCACTGGTACCGGTATGTGACCTGCCAGAGGTCTCTCACACACACACACACACACACTCACACTGGTGCTTCTATCTGTAAAGCCTCATTAGGCCTGCTGGAGTGACGAGAAAGGTCAGAGACAAGGTGGTAAGCAGGCCTGAGAGCAGCCCCGACTGGACTATAAGGGGGGGGGGAAGGGGTGATACGTTGGGTGGTCTGTGAATATGTGTGTGTGTGTGTGTGTGTGTGTGTGTGTGTGTGTGTGTGTGTGTGTGTGTGTGTGTGTGTGTGTGTGTGTGTGTGTGTGTGTGTGTGTGTGTGTGCGTGCGTGCGTGCATGTGGACTTCTGCATGTGTGTTAACAGGCAGCTGTTGAAGCTGTTATTTTCAGGCCAATTGCCAGTACAACATGTGCTGGACTGAGAAAAACAGACTGTTTGGGTGGATACGGACTACATTCAGGTACAAATACATCTACAACTACAGCCACAACAGCAGGAGCTTAGCAGTTAAAATGGTCTTCTCAACTCCCAGCTCCTGGCCAAAAAATGGCCATGACTATGTATTGTGTGCTTTGCAATAATAATCATTACGACAAATATTAATTAAATTGAAAGCTCTGCAAAATGAAGTTGTGAAAGCTAAGGTATAGTTTGTTGTTTTAGTTTGTTTTTCAACCAAAACTTTTGAAAACATTGTAAAATGGCATTACATTTAATTAAGTCTCTTACATATTTATTTTGTGATGGAATTAAACTTTGATATGATACTTCTTAGCTAAACCCCTCCATAAAAGGAAAACTATGATGAATGTAACTTCAAAAGAGAAAAAGTACCTCGTTAAGTCAGAAACATTCACACTGTGAGGAAAGGTAATCCTCTTGGTTTAACATCATATCTGCCTTTATTTGCACTTGTGTGCCTTTACATTTCGACATCAGAGGAAGAAACTTCCCTCCTGCATCAGCAGTATATTGTTCAAGCTTAAATGTTTGGATGACATTTAAAACCCAATTCAACCAATATTTAATATAATGAAGATTCCCTCCTCATTATAGTAATATAATGAGGCTGGGACTACAATGAATAATATCTGAAACTCAAAGGCAATGCTGTACTAAATGACCTTTGTGAAAGCTTTGTGACTCTTGTTCATGCTAAACAATTTTTGAATTAGGGATTTGGTTTAACAAATAACAAAAGTATGTTTGTGCTCTAAAACTAAAGCACAAGGCAACTGATGACATGGAGAAGGTCACGCCACTGAGGTCGTTGGAGTCACGGCTCTCCGTTCCATCTAGACTGCAGGATTAGGCCAGGAGAATGACACAGATCCAGCCAAACACCCTGCTGGGTGTCACCCTCTGGCAAACCTTTCACATCAACTGGAAGGGCAGAGATGTGTGCGTGTGTGAGTGCGTATGTGTGTGTGTACGTGTGTGTGTGTCTAGAATGGTGATCAACACCATAAGGAGCACACTGGAGTACCTTAGGTATGTTTAATATTAATTGGCATCATGTGTCCCTTTAATAATGCCCTTAAATTGTTGTGCTATGCAGTGTATGGTTCCAATAAGCATGAAATCAACTATGATCAAATATTCACAAACTGAATTAACAACATATTGTTCGGATTAGATTCTTAAGACACAAATATCCAACTGCAGACAGCATCTTTAAAATGGGCCATGGATGCAATTAATTCCATCTGCAGCTTTCTGTTTCCTAATCGAATTACTTCTTTTTCCACATCGAATTTAATAGTTTAACTCCTTCAATGCTAGACCAATACAGGCTTCGAGCTTTGATATACAAGACATTGTGTATTTGTTTCAACAGTAAATCCCTTTAAGAAAGGACAAGACAAATCCCTTCAAAACGTCTCAATGCATTTGTGCTAAGAGCCTGACTGCAACGATGACAGGTGACTGACAACATTATTAAAAAATTAATTGGCTCATCATCAATAATTAACACATACCTAACCTCTGCGGACGCATGCGCACACACAAACACACACAAATACAGACACACACACACCCACAACCACACATATATATGCACAACCATGCACAAGATTGAGGTGTCATACCCAAACAGGGCCTGTGGAGTGCAGAAGAAGCAGTTGGTGAATATCAATGGTACATGTATTGGATTTCATTCATTAGCATTAGGGAGCGAACGCAGGAATCATGGAGAAAGTGGCTATCGATCAACAAACCCTGCAAAACAGTGCAAGCTTCTGCCCACTCTGCCATTTTTCTCACAATTCCAATGCATCTGTTATTCGTCATTGTTTGTTAATTTCCGAATGAGGTATTTACCTCGCGCCGATGCCTATTGTGCAGCGCTAACAACAACAAAAAGTATTATCTTGTGTTCAATCAGGTTGTGTGTCTGAGTTTTGATTGGAAAGCTTCATTTCTTCGATATGACAGCCTGAACCAAAACTATTCCTTGTTACGGCACCCCTGGAGGTCTCGATTCACTTTGCACTTCAATAAAGGACTGTTTTCTATTTTTATTATTGTCCACTGGCCCTTGGATACTCCCGTCATTGCATTTCCATCTCTGTCTTAGTTTAGCCATTTGGTTTTTCCAACGCCACGGCAGTGGACAACACTTTCCCTATTCTCTGGCTCATCCAGAATCCAGAGCCACACAGATTGGTTTATTTATGATGAGTTTATGATGAGTGGCTTTCTTCTCAGTGATTGCTCTGGAAATAGTTCATTTTTTGTTTCACATCGGGATTCCTCCTTGGGGGAATTGTCTTGTGCCAAAAATAAGAAAGGGCTAAGGAAGGTTGGAATCATACCAAATAAATATTTGGGATTGTAGAGAAGAAGATTAGGAAGTAAAATAAATTTGAAGGACATTAGCCCTCAAGCCCCCTGACATACAAACACTGATTGTGAGCCTGCATGCAAGTTAGACAGAGAGAGAGAGAGAGAGACAGACAGAGAGAGAGAGAAAGAGACAGAGAGAGAGAGAGAACGACAGGGAGAGCAAGAGGATAGCAGCAGGCTAAACATCCCTTGTGCAGAACATTAGCCACAGTGACCTGAAGGCCTGCTTTCTATCCAACCATAATGCACTGTAACCCTGAGTGATGGCTGACACTGATTCACCACGAAGGCAACCACCTGAAGTAAACCCTGAGCAGTAATGTGTACTGGGCCCTGCTGGGTATTTCTGGTCGTTTAGTACTGGATCACCGTGATCCTCCAGCCGTGGAGGTTTGATTGCGATGTGACTTTAGGTTTTGGGGTCATGGCGGAGGATTACCAGTCGGTGACATAACAGGATGTACTTTGCTGTGTCACCGTGGACAGTGTGTCGTGCTGTAAGGGCACAGGTGTGTGTGTGTTTTGAGAGAGAAAGAGAGAGAGATAACGAGAGAGGAGAGACAGAGTGAGAGAGATTGAAAGAGCAAGAGAAAGAGGGACACAGACAGACAGACAGACAGACAGACAGACAGACAGACAGACAGACAGACAGACAGAGAGAGTAGCTGAAGCCTCTGGGTCTGCAGCTGCCGATTGAGAGTGCTTATTATTTTTTGGAGAGAGGAAGAGGGCATTTTGCAAATGAGATTTGCTTACCCTTGGTCACCTAGTCTCCTGCATCTCACTTGAAGAATGCGATCCCAATCCTTGCCCTTCTCTTATGTCCGAGTGCTTATCTGCTCCAGAGGCTAAACGTGCATATCTCTTAACGCATGTCATTGATTAACATTTGGAGGTTACTCACTCCTCACATAAAAGTATTCCACTCAGCTGTGGAGTATTCAAGTAAACGGTTTGATTTTCACAGTGTCAGGAAAGCTGCTGATCACAGGAGTGCATGCATGATACCCATTACAAGACGAAAGGTGGGACCCGTTACCTACCTTAGGCTTCATTTGCTCTGAGTCTGCCTCTTGTGAGAGGATTTGCAGAGGAGGACTGCAGTGTTCATTGGAGCTTTACTACTACCGGGAAATGTGTATTTTTGTAAGTCGTCACTCATTGGATAAAAGCCTCTGCTCAATGATGTAATGTGATATAATGTAATGCAATATAATGTGATGTATTGTACCTGACATCCAAGCAGCAAAAAATAGAAATATAGTGCTGGTGTTCAGAGTACAAAGTAATCCCCATCTTCTATTTATAAATGTATTTTAACAGGTGCACATGTGTTTCACATCATACCAGCATTACAGCGTCTAAGGTGACCTTGGAGTCCACTAAAGTACACAGACGCTGACTGCCGCGCTATATGGTCCAAAAGGAATCTAGAGCGAGAGATTAAAAACTACAGAGACATTGATCCAACCCCCCCCCCCCCCCGGAACCTAAAAATAGCTTACTTCATATCTAAAGAGAAAGGAGATCTCTCTCTCTCTCACTCTCTCTCTCTCTCTTTAAGGTCTCCTAAGTACGGTGATTACCACCATTATCAGTCTTACTCAAATCCCCTGACCAAGGGCTATGGCTAAGCCATGGGGGGTCAGCAAGGCAGGAGCAAAGAGAACAAGGGTATCGTATAACTAAACAAAGAGGGCAAAATTAAGTAAGGAGCGCCCTGCGGGTACTACATGCCGCCATTGCAAAGGAGGACCAAGCAATAGGGTTAAGAACAGAAGGGAAAGCATGGCATAGATTTACAGGCAATCTGAATCCTGGACTCTCCATAAAATACTGTGCTACATGATATGCAAATGAAACTTGAGTGTGAAGGCATGAATGGTGGATGATGAAACGTTTCCAAATGAAAATCCCTCATGAAGTGGATTACTGACATATACACTCTAATTACGCGCCGTAAGGCTTTCTGCCCTAATACCCATAAAGTGAACAAAGCACTGGCGACCAGTCAAATATGTGTTGTATCAATTCAATAGCAACAATGCATACAACAAGTTGACTAATAATACTTAATAACCCAGAAATATCTTAATTGCCACGCACTCCCAGCAGCGCACTGATTAAAGCCTTCACAAAAGAGCAGTAATGCCTTTTTAAGTGTAATGGTGGTTTAACTAATTAACTCAATCACACATGCTAGCAAACGCGCGCACACACACACACACACACACAAAACATTAATAATTCACCAATTAGCAATGGTGATGGAACTGTCAATTACCGTTTCATTTTCACAGTATTACAGGGATAAAGTTTGCTGACCCATATAAATGCACTACGCCAGCCTTTGATAATGTATTGTTTTACCGCTGTATTATCTCTTTGAAGAAACAATGGTGCAGCACAGCGCAGCACGATTCCTCCCCTGGCAGTTTTCTTTGCTTCAATAAGACCGCCAGTGTCTTACCGTCGAGTCCGGTAATCAGCTTCTATCTTTATCAGAGTAAGTGCTAATGAGCGAGCAGCCGTCACAGCCTAACTGCTACGGATAATAGGGGCGGCGGTGCCGTCTAACAAGGTGTGAATAATATAGATGTCTATATGGCGGCGACGCGACCGAGGCGTTAGTTCTCGTTATCACAGAAGAGGCGGTATTCTGCCCTAATGACGCCCCGGTGTGTACGCCAACCGGCTATTAGCATTTAGCTTGCAGTTTAGAAGCGGAAGCAGAGGCACCATGCCAGGCACTAAAACCATACAATCTAGTATGATCAGGGTTGTGGGGTGGATAACAAACCAACAGGAAATCATATTTATAATAATTGACTACCTATTCTTTCTGTTTGGATTATGGGAAAGAGTGGCCACCTGGAAATCCTTCAAGACCCTGTATTTATTCTGTCTGCTTTCTGACAAAGAGTTGTTTTGTGTAAAAAGTTGATGGAACACTTGATGTCTAGCTGTTTCAAGTGAATACAAATGATTGGGCCAGTTAAGTCAATCATACAAATAACAAGAAATGAAAACGACTTGTATATTATCATAAAATATGACCACCAGCAAAAAGCCACTCTGTGTTAACTGGCAGTTATAAAATTTTATTCTGGACACAAGTTCAGATTCTTTTGTGTTCAGCACCTGAGAAATATGAACCAGCAGATGAATAAGTTGTACGCTTTACAGTTTCTGGGTTCTATTTGAGACGTTTTTCATCGGGATGACATTGCATGGAGCGGTGTGAAATCTCTCTCTCTCGCACTGTTCTTATTGCATCAACTGGCCTCATCAAGATGTTCAGTGAGATCGGCAGCCAAGTCTAATTTAAACAAAAGACAACATTGATGAAAAGAGGGCTTGATTGTAGTCAAACGAACAGCATATCCGAATGGAAACAGATTGTCTAGATGTAAATATTTGAGCGTACGCGTCAAGACTAAGCACATCGGCATCTGTTGACGAAGAGGGAACATAGCTGAGGTCATCCTCTCACATTGGGAAAGCCAGCCCTAAGCTGAAGGGAGCCAACATTATGGCTGCTCATCAAAATGTACACAAATCTTAAGCAGGCCACTTAACATTTTGTACATGGAAATGTGTGTTAGCTAACAAACAACAGGTGTGTTCTTACACTAGCTCCAGCTCGTAACACCTTGTAAATGCATTCACATTCTGGCTCCAAGCAAGACTGCAGGCGAAGTCTTGAGAAAATACTGATCTCAATATCCAGGTCCCTTATTTGCAAGATATTTCCAATAGCTATGTGTTTAAATGATACAACATCAGAACGAATAGAGTGTTTATTGAGGTTGGACAGGTCAGAGTTGGGGTATTATCTCTCACATGGTCACCCGATGTAAAGGATTACTTTAATGCTGGGAAATAAACTGGTAACGTGCAGCACATTGGTCTCATTCAAAACAAGTCGTTAATCATTATCATTCATTTTGAGGCAGAGAGAAGAGTTATATATATATATATATCTATATATATATCTATATATATATATATATATATATAGATATAGATATATATATATATATATATACACACACACATATTTAAAAAAAATGTTGGGCCTGGCAATCCCAACAGTTGTATACCACAATAGTTGTATGACCTTTAAATCCAGTGTGATCAGCATGATCATAAGGTACTACATCTGTCCCAAATGAGACTGTTCAGCATATTTCCTAGCGTGACATTCAACCTTCTTCTTTTAGGTAGGAGAATGAAAAGGGAATGACGTTGGGAGTTGCTTGGGAGTGACTGTCCTCAAGTGTTTTTTGACCTTTCTGTTGACTGCTCAGTCATCACAACGCGAGATCTCCGCGGCGGCATGCAAAGTCAGATGCGAGTGACCTAGCGTGCAGGCCACACACACACACACACACACACACGCACTCATGCACGTACACACACACGCATGCATACACGTACACACACACACGCAGGCCTGCCAAGGCTCAGAGTCGAGTGCCAACTGCTGAACAACCCAGGAAAACGCAACTACAGTAAACACAAGTGTGGATTACGTGCTGTCAAAAGCAACCAACTTGCTGAATCGTGTGGACAGTGCAGGGTGTGGGTGGGGGGGTGGTGTGGACATTGCAGGGTGTTGGTGGGGGGTGGTGTGGAAAGTGCATGGTTTGCAGGGTGTGCAGGGTGTGGGGTGGTGGTGTTGACAGTGCGGGAATGGGGGGGTGGAGAGCGAAGGATGTGGGCGGGTGGTGTTGACAGTGAAGGGTGCAAGGGGGGGTGGTGTTGAGAGTAAACGGTGTGGAGGTGGGGTGGTGTTGACTGAAGGGTATGGAGGAGGAGTGGCGTTGACAGTACAGGGTGTGGCGGGGGGTGGTGTTGACAGTGAAGGGTACGGAGGTGGGGTTGTGTTGATATTGCAGGGTGTAGGGGAGTGGTGTTGACAGTGCGAGGTTGGCCGGGGGGGGCTGTTTTGGACAGTGTAGGGTGTGGGGGTGGTGTGGACAGTGCAGGGTGTGTAGAGGGATGGTGTGGACAGTGCAGGGTATGTAGGGGGGTGGGGTAGACAGTGCAGGGTGTGGGGTGGTGTGAACAGTACAAGGTGTGGGGTGGAGTGGACAGCGCAGGGTGTGTGGGAGGTGGTGTGGATGGTGTGGGGTGTGGGGTGGTGTGGACAGTGCAGGGTGTGTGGGAGGTGGTGTGGATGGTGTGGGGTGTGGGGTGGTGTGGACAGTGCAGGGTGTGTGGGAGGTGGTGTGGATGGTGTGGGGTGTGGGGTGGTGTGGACAGTGCAGGGTGTGTGGGAGGTGGTGTGAACAGTACAAGGTGTGGGGTGGAGTGGACAGCGCAGGGTGTGTGGGAGGTGGTGTGGATGGTGTGGGGTGGTGTGGACAGTGCAGGGTGTGTGGGAGGTGGTGTGGATGGTGTGGGGTGTGGGGTGGTGTGGACAGTGCAGGGTGTGTGGGAGGTGGTGTGAACAGTACAAGGTGTGGGGTGGAGTGGACAGCGCAGGGTGTGAGGGAGGTGGTGTGGATGGTGTGGGGTGTGGGGTGGTGTGGACAGTGCAGGGTGTGTGGGAGGTGGTGTGAACAGTACAAGGTGTGGGGTGGAGTGGACAGCGCAGGGTGTGTGGGAGGTGGTGTGGATGGTGTGGGGTGGTGTGGACAGTGCAGGGTGTGTGGGAGGTGGTGTGGATGGTGTGGGGTGTGGGGTGGTGTGGACAGTGCAGGGTGTGTGGGAGGTGGTGTGAACAGTACAAGGTGTGGGGTGGAGTGGACAGCGCAGGGTGTGAGGGAGGTGGTGTGGATGGTGTGGGGTGTGGGGTGGTGTGGACAGTGCAGGGTGTGTGGGAGGTGGTGTGGATAGTGCAAGGTGTGGACAGTGCAGGGTGTGTGGAAGGTGGTGTGGATAGTGCAGGGTGTCACTGTGGAGTGGGGGGCTTATGTGGACATTGAAGGGGAGGTAGTGTGGAGAAAGGAGGTGGGCTGGTGGACGTGTGGACGGTGCGGGGGGAGGGGATATGAGAGGTGACGGAGGGGTGGTAGTGGACGGTAAAGGGGGGTGGTGGTGCTGTTTACAGGGCGGTAGAGGGGGGATTAGGAGTCGGCAGGTGATCCCATCAAAGCAAAGTGTCACCAGCGCCGTGTGTCACCACCAAGCCACACACTCCAGTGAGTCTTGATCCCCTGTAACCCGCTCTCAGCGGGGAGGCCGGCCCAGTAAGGCAAGCTGACAGCCAGGCTTTTCAAAGGGCAGACCTCACCCACGTCTGGACGGAGGCTACATATACTGAAGGTTGCTCCAGCCCCGGCTGCCATCGCTCTCCATTAGGGAGGATGGAAAACAGTGAGGAGAGCCGCCGGCCCTGCAGCTGAGAGCCACCTTTTGCTTGATACGCCGCACAGAAATATAGGAGGGATAAATATGTTGTGACAGCGGCTAATAAGGTCTGCTGTGATCCGCTGGCAGTCTGCGCGTGTGTGTGTGCATGTGCAAGGGCATTAGTGCGTGTGTGCGTGTGCGTGCGTGCGTGCGTGCGTGTAATAAAGTATGCATTTCTGTCTTGCATACACCTGAGTGTGTGTGTCTGTGTGTATTTTCCTCCTGTTTATGCTGGTGCATCTCAATCAAATTGACAATGTGCCCGTTTTGATATGCCTATGATATTCTTAGAGGGCGCAAAGTAAAGTGGACCAATGACAGAGTAGGCAAATGAAAGATTAGGAGACTAGAAAGAGGCAACTAGAATAAGTACCGTTGGCATGCTTGATCCTCATATTGCCTTTTATATGACAAAATGAATGAATATACTAAAATAGCCACCAGGAACGGAAATAACCTGTCTACAAATACCATGGGATAAATCCTAATATATAATTGTTTATCACAGTTTGCCACACTGACATTTAAACACCTACATTTAGAATTGCTTGACAAAAATGTTGCCAAAAATGTAGTGTTTAAATACAACGGGTGAGTATACAACCATTTAGAACAAAGCCTTAAATGAACAATGATTTTTAAATCACTTAAGGTTTAAAGATAATATTAGGTTTAAAGATATGGTACACTGCATACAGAAACCATTATATTACTGTAGATATCCATTACAGATCTCGACCATTCCAAAAAAATGGAGTGAAGGCTTTCTAAAAGTAATTTGCCCTTTTGCCTTGCCGTTAATCTGTTTATCCGTCCTTCATACAGATCATGGCCTAAGACGTGATCACGATCAGTAAACCGTACACTAACCCTATTACTTCCGGCTCTGTGAAGTGCAAGCATGCCCCGTCCCTGTCAGTCCAATGGAACACATTCTGGGACAAGGAGCGAATGAACGCATGGAACAAAACAGGCCCAATGACATCATTACGGCAAAATGTGACCATGCCAAATTATGATAAGGCTTTATGCTTCCTATTTTATATTTTATAACATTTATAAAAAAACAATTACGTGTTAATCTTCTGTTTGCTCAATCTGCTGCTGGTAAAATACAAACCCAAACAAAATTTTTTGAATAGAAATGAAGATGGTATGACTGTGAAAGAGACATCTCTCTGGCATTGTCATCCAAATTGCTTTTGACTCGTTTTGCGTCTCAGCGATCTGCAAAGCCACTGGCTACAAATACATTTTCTTTTACGAAAAATAGTCTGGCACTGTGGAAGAGAATATTTCATGCTGTCAAAGGATAGAGATATCTCGGTGGATCTGAGACTGGTAAACTCACCATTCTGGATCATTTAACTCCACGGCACGGCTGGATGGAGAATCCATGTTAAATATCTCTCATTTACACAAAAGAAGACCTTATGACGCCCTTGCTGTGCCTTCGACATAATCTGAGGAAATTGTTTAGTTATCATTCAGTGCTCAAGGCCATCGTAGGCATTAGTCTAGTACTTTTCTTTTACTCTTTAATACTAGACCTAGCTGTTAGGTATGCTGGAAATAGCAGACACTCACACTCTGAGCAAGACAGTGTAATTTGCAATGTAATATGCATATTAGCATCATTTAAGCATTGTGATGTCTGCATGATCCAGCATGCAGTCAGATTGATTATCCTGTACCTTGGTGGGAGCCAATGGGCGGGGGGGCTTCAGGTGGGAGTATGCAGCTGATTAACCCCTCACCCTCCAGGATGAAGACCCCTGGCCTCAAGCCCCCATCCCACGCCCCCCCTGCACCCCACCATTAATATCCATACGTGGAGGAGGGCCGAGGGATCGATGACGTGGAGGCTAATAAGAGCTGAGGTAGCACTGAGGCCGGAAGCTACTTCAAAGTCAAAGTGTGGGTGGACGAGGAAGCCAAAGGTAATTATTCTGGCCCATTAGCCATCAGCGAGGTAGTCTGGGTGTGTGTTTGAGTGGCTATTGTGTGTGTAGCCGTTATTGTGTCCCCCGTTAGGATAGGAGTGAGGTATTTGTGTGAAGCTGTGGATGGAGGGGGTGTAGGGGCGGCGTTTAGGTTGCGCTCCAGCCGCTCTGGATGGTAAAGTCATATATGTGAACCCCAGCGCACACCTTTTATACACGTGCAACATATATTGTGGGAAAATGTGCATGAAACGCAGCAAAAGAAGACATGATAAATGTGAACATATGAAAAATGTGAAATGAAAAAATTAAAAACTGAGCCCAATGATCCATAAATAGTCTGACTAGCAACCCAGATTTGAAGTGGATTACTTTTTATTAGCATACAAAGCTTTTACCGTTTTCATGGTAATAAAATGCACATTAATCTATGAAAAACACATCTAGAAAATTCTGGAAAATAGTTTTGTTAAACATTTAAATATGATGCAACACAACAAAACTGAAGTGAGTATCAACGGATGTTGACAATGAAACAGGCTGACTATCATTGCCAGCAGACTATTATTATATACTCATTGTATAGAATGTGGATAGCCTAAGTTATCTTTGAAATGTTACATTCCCTTGTTCCAGGCTTATCGGCATCAGGGGTTGATCCCCAAAAAGGACAAAAGCCCTTCATTGTAATCTGTAATAAAACTTCTCAAACGGGCAAGAACTTTCTTCTTCTGCATGAATAGACAATAACAGTCCGCCGGCAATAAAAGTTGGTCTGTTTCATTTTAAACATTTGTTGACACTCATTTGTGTCGTAACATTTGCCTTTGTGTTGAGGCTTTTGCATCTGTGTTGTTTGAAGTTGTGTTATGGCTTTTGTGTTTATGTTTTCCGTCAATGCGCTTGTGTTTTTAGACTCTGAAAAGCGTTTTGGATATGCAGTTCGACCCACCGTAAAGAAGACTCTCCTGACGGAAGCCACATTTCCCAACAAGGTGGAAGCCATCTGTTTTTTATAATTACTACAGCCAACCTGATGAAGAACCCAGGGCAAGCATTTGCAGAAGTCATTAGGCCCACACAAATCTAAAAACATCTGGACGGAGATGCTGCATAAGGTCACTTACCAACTTCACTTCACGCACACACTGGACTACGTCACCGTGCAAACACGCACTTAGAATCACTGTATACCTGCCAACAATGTCCAAATCCATCTGAAAAGCTCAAGTCTCTTCCAAAAGGCTAATTGAAAAGTATGCAAGGTATTTTCATTTAAAATAGTTTAAGGTAGCCCCTATTTTGCTGAATTTAGGTTTTCGTCTCTATAAATCAAATGTAACACAGACACGATCACTGGTGTAAGGATTCAGCCAAGATGCTATGCTTAACAGCACATGGATTCATTCTTAATCGGCCAAAGAATACAACAACACCTGTCTAACACATGGACAGTCGTGGAGATGCATGCGAAAAGCTATGCAGTCCTAAAGCCATTAGCTAACTGGCACACTCACGTAAGCACAAACCAAACACCTCCTTAAAATAGAGGACAGCGATTAAACAAAGTGCTCAGATCAGCATTATTACTTCTAGGTGAGCAATGAGACTTCTTGCATACCTATATCTTCTTATGGCTTCCGGTGCCGTTAATGAGTTCGAGGTCAACGGGCCGCCATGACACCAATTAGAGAAATATTTTTCAAATCAGCATTTACAGGCCAGTGGTGGTCACCAATCTGCTAGATTTCTGCAAAGCCAATCATGGCTCAATAATGAGCTCTGGCCTTTGCAGAGTGGGGTGCAGGGTGGATGTGAATATGAACCCTTGGGGGTGATGGGGCGGGAGTTCAGGTACTTCAATTAGTGGTGGAGTGCTATTGATGGAAAACACAGGTCAGGGTGAGGGCAAGGGGCCAAGGGTAACCTAACATTTAAAACTCAAGGTCGAATCTTAAAAGGGACGTTCCACCGGTACAGCACCATTTTTATTAACTCATAGTGTGATCCTAGTGTACTAAGCTTTCAAATTGTACCCAAAAACCAAACAAAACAGCTCAGAATAAACTACAGACGCGAGTTGTATAATATTATCAATTTACTACAAGTCCATGGTGCATTGTGCAGGAAGTGCAAGGGGGACAGAACTTGTTTGCATCCCGGTGAAAGAGTGTTCCGAGAGGCAGAGATAAGCTTGAGTACTTTTGTTTAGAGTTTCGTATGTTATATTTCTCAACCTGTGGACTATGTGAATAACATTAAGATGTATCGTTGTTCCATGCTCGGTTTTACAGGATATCAAGTTGCTAAAGCGGCTGTCATCACATTTCACATGTAATTATTCCCAACATATTACATTAAAGTATATGCACATCTGTATTTGCATTTCAGTTCCAATAAAGTTTGGGATCAATACACAATTTTACGTGCATTGCTAGTTGCTTGCCATTTCCCTGCACGAATCATCAAGAAAGCCTCCTGAGAAAAGAAATTCCAACATGAAGTTGAAACTCTTAACAGTTGATAATGGAGATTCTGCCAGGTCCCTCTTCCCCATCACCATCCCCGGCCATCACCGCACACACTCGCTGGTTTAACCTGTGCACATTGACTGCTCAATGTGCAACAGGTGTTCAGCTTCACCCAGCCCCAGAATCCAATCAGTCTGACTTGGGCCAGGTGAGGCTGCTTAACCCAGCCATCATCCACACACACTCCCACAGTATCGTATCCCGAACTGGTCTGTACCGTCTTCTGTAGCTGCCTCAGATATTGTAATCATTGTCTTCAGCCTGCTGTTGTTTTGTTTCGGTCATACTATGAGTAACCTCTGACATGGTAGCTCAGTAACGGCAATACTGCATAAATAAACATCACCATAAACCTTCTTGCAAACTTCCATACTGCATGTATACAAGCATCGCTACGTAATTCTTCAAAAAAGACGCTGGAAGTTTACGCTTGAACTCTTAAAATAGTGGTTTAGAATTAGTAATACTGCATTTATAACCATAGCCATCAAACTATTTGCCAAACGTCCATGCAGAAATACTTTATTACTTAAATGAGACGCTAAGCAGCAGCACTCTGAACGCACTGTTGCACGTTTGCCTGCCGCCATCTCCGCTGTAAGATTTACTCTTCAGTGCATTCTGGCTCAAATAAAATCTGTCATTCCTTCCCCGTCGTCAGACTTGGCTGAGGTTACAGACCTCACTTGATTCATAGATTGGTATTCATTTCTAGCAGCCATTGTTAAATCTTGTGTAGCTCTTCAGGCTAACAACAGGGAAGCTGAATCTCATTGAGCCAAACTCACCCTGGCCAAGATGATTGGCCAGGGTGACTTTGCTGAGCAGGGAGGGCACTGAGAAAGCGGTTGCAGTTTTTTTCAAAATCACAGGATGCAAAGTCTCTTTGCTCAACACCTAAACGGAGGGTTTATCAAATTGTGACCTTTTCATATAACTTGATCAAGCCCCTCAAGAAATATATCTGTTGACATACAAGCGTTCACAGATTCTTTGGTTCTAATTCAGAAAAACTGAAATGACTTAATTTGCTGATATTGCACATAATTCCTTCCAGGGTTCATTAAACTAGTGTGCAAAATCTGTTCTCAATATGTGATAAGAACACTAAATTCCTTGTCGAACTTAGTCATCATATCCACATCACTAATGATTCTGTCTCCCAAAAATATCTTACGACCAATAAGAATCTACAATCTACGTTTTGGTGTGTCAAAATAGCCCAGCTCCATTCCCAAGACCAAAATCATTAAAATTAATTATCCAATAGCATTTACCTAATGTTGCACTCTCCATCGCTGAGTAATAGACACTAGTCACTGTAGTTTTATTTTCTACATTTGCCCTGCATACACACATACACACTCATTAAGAGTTAGACTGGAGCAAATGGGTGTTAAGTGATCTTGTTCAAGTGCACCATGGTTATTTAGGAACGGAGAGCAGTATCTTAAACTGCCAATGGTCTAATCTTATCTAAAAGATCACTTTCACAGGCTAGCATTTCTATCTTTAAAAGGATAACACAACCCTAACACTATCCAAGTCCACTGACTGGTGAAACATGTTTTCACCAGTTTCAGTTTTTCTGATTAGCTATGGTGGTGATTGCCAGGCAAATTCGCTCTCAACACATGGCAACTATGGCAGGTGACCTAGAACTAAGTTCAACCAATCAGAAATGTCGAATGCAACAACTGATGTTTGGTGCGTCCTTGGTGGTTGGGTTCAAGTGTCTTGGTTACTCTGGTTTATATTGCTGACCCCCCCCCCCCCCCCCCCCCCCCCCCCCCCCCACACACACACACACACACACACACACACACACACACACCGCACAGCGAGATAGCCAGGGGTCTGTGTGCCTTCTCACACAGTATGATAGATAGCTAATAAACAAGCGGGCAGCCCAGAGGCAAGCAACCTTTTAACAAGGGGCATTACATTGGGTCGCTTCCAGCAATGACAGTTTGATGAATAAACTCTCTAAACAAATCGATAACACATCGGCCCACGTAGCCCACCCCGTGCGCCCGCCAGCCAGCCAGCCAGCTGAGCCATGGCTCCGGTTTCCGGGCCACCTTGTATATAGTGCCAGAGGTGTCGTTGCCACTGTCCTCTGCTGAATTGAGCAACCAAATGTGCATTTACAAAAGGCAACTGCCTGCACTCGCGCTCTCTCTCTTTCACACACACACACACACACACACACACACACACACACACACACACACACACACACACACACACACACACACACACACACACACACACACACACACACACACACACACACACACACACACACACATATATTTGCTTCTGCACACGCAAAAACCTTGATCTTGTATCTTGAATCCAATCATTCTTTACATCTTTTACAGCCTTTATCAACTCCATAATACAACATAATGCACATAGAACACAAGGCCAGGTCAGAGCTAACCGGTAATACTTTTATTTTCATCCCTCTATAGGTTATGTTTGCTGTAGCATTATTCCCTACCCGGGCTCTGCTGTGACACCTATATAAGGCCTCTCCTAGGACATCTCTCAAGCTCTACCCCAACAGGCATGACTGACATATTGGAGATGGACGAGTGCTAGAGAGAAGGGCTCCAGACGGCGGGCATGTTTGAGAGTCACAAACATATGAGCAACAGGATGCACAGGCTCAGAGAATGCCGGTTGCTGGCATCTATGAGCACCCAACTGTGCTCCCGACAACTGTGCATTTGCATCTATAACTGTTAACTGTTGTCCTGGCAACATAACACACCGCCACCTTTCTCTTCTGATATCACTAAAGACCAAAGGCCTGCCGCCATTTTTGCATGGATCCATTCAGTGACCAGGAAGGATTTAAGGAAAACAGTGGAATAACATTCAAAATGTCTGTTGTCATCAAGCCAAAAGCAACATGTCCATTACTAAAGGCAAATTATGCTAAGAATCCATACTAGAACCAAAAAGAATCTAGATTGAAATTGGAGTGCCGCATAGGCTGTTGAACCGCTGTCGATTACGGCGATTTCTACAGGGTACAATACAGTCACTGCTATGTGTGGGGTGTTTTTCATTTAAGGACGGCAGGAGTTTTCTACCTTCATCGTGTCTTTGAAGTCTCTACTTGAGCGGTCACACAAATGTGTATAATCCCTCACAAGTCTTGCTTCCAACTGAAACCATCTTGAAATAAAGAGAGCGGGACGCAATAGTCCATATTTTACCAATCAAAGTTAGACTATTCCGCACTGAGTAGACTGCTGCGATAGAATCCCAATGCGGCCCTTTCTTTCACCCAGTTTGGGTGTGTGAACACACCTTTTTTTCTGTTGTTTTAAGTACATCAGGGCCTTAAGGCTTCTGGTCATACACCAAGGAAATGAACATTTTTTAAATGCAAATGTCAAAAATATTTTTGCTCTGGAAACCACATAACACATCAGGACCAAGCATTGGGATGGCATCAGGATGTCGACGCAGCGTGGACACACACACACACACACACACACACACACACACACACACACACACACACACACACACACACACACACACACACACACACACACACACACACACACACACACACACACACACACACACACACAACCTTTCAGATGCATAGGGGTCTGCTATAGGGAACACAGCACACACACACCTGCAGACCCATGGGGTACAAGGTGCGGCAAGCAGCCAGTCTTACTTTCTTCTCGTCTCTCTGGCTGGCTGGAGTGTCCTCGCTGTGGCTGTCGGCGGAGGCCCCGGTGTCCCTGTGTCCCTCCTCACACTCACTCCGCTGATTGGCCCCCGACGGGGGAGAAACGGAGGCGGGGGGGAGCAGCTCAAGCTGCTGAACACCACTCTGCACTTCCATCTTCCTCAGCACTGCCAACAGAGGGGAGGAAAAATAAATGGAAAGCATGCTTAAATGCAGACCACCACAATATGGAGCGTTTGTATGGCTGGATGCAGGTGTAGTCATTATGGCGTTGTCTTTTAAATCATCCCATAGACAAACAAACATCAAGCTCACTGCCACACATACTCAAAGGCGCACATATGCAAAAATGTGCCCAGATGCATTAAAAATAAATGTGGATGAATGTGAGAAAAAAAACTATGGCTTATTGCTTTGTAGTCTACATATAAAGACAATACACAGCGGGATGCCACAGGATCAAGGACCCGTTGGCAAAATAATGTTTGTGCCTTGTCAAAGAAAAGACAGCTCTGCTTATATTGCCATTTTGAAGGATTCAAAGAAGTCGTAGCTGTTATTGTACTGTGAATTGTTTTGTGTAGACAGGAAGATGGTTGACGACCAGGTGCTTCCTGTGATACTGTTTGACAGTGCCGTTAACAAGCCTGTCAAACCATTGGGCTGCTTATGACTAAATGTAATGTGTACTGTGGAACTACGAGGCTGAGATTCTGGAGAGAGGGATTTATATAGGGGTCCAACGTTGGTATAGCCTGTGAACCAGACGAATCTGTGAGCTCATGTTTTATTTGCTCTGGCATATGAGGTCTGCCCCCCCCCTCCCATTCAGACAGATTTCCAGCAGACTGGCACAGGTCGGGCCAATCACAATGGTTTATCTAATATGGGGCAGGTTTAATATGATGACTGTACAGAGGAGCGACCTATTGGAGTGCCATCGAGGTATTTTCATTAACAAACAAGATGGCTGCTGCCTTTGTGTCACACGTTTCGTTGCTCTGATTGGTTGTAGCATAGGTCTATCCAATGCTTCCAGAGGCATTTTGGACTGCGCCTGTTTATAACGCCCCTTGGAAATAGAAAATGAAGTGAGAGGATCCAGACAAATAGCAATTTGCTAATTGGTCTTGAAATGTCAGGCTCACGTTGGTGTACGAAAGAGGGGAAATTACATTTTGGACAGTCATATGGGAATAAGGGGAACAGAGACAGAACAATGAAGAAGACAACCAGACTACAGGGCTAATTTTAGACAAATATATATTATGGCGCTCTCCCTTTGGCAATAGGCTATGATTGCGATTTCTTCTTCATAGGACCGTTCTCAAGCAGTTTCTTGAATCTGTGCAGACAGAGGATGACCCGAGTTTGGATTTGGGACAGATAATCCGATAAAGATGCATGCCACAGAGCTTTGCTTGTTTTACCGTTAAAAGTTGAATTTGCATCATACTGCAGCAGAACACCCTGATGGACGAACATGTACAGAGCACCCAATAATAAAAGTGGTTGTGTGAAGATAGAACAGGGGGAGTGGTATCTCATTGGATTCACAAGTATTTTTACTTTGAGTTGCTTTATTGCACATTCTAAGGTCATCAATAAGTTATGAGGTCGATTGCCTCTTCACTCAAGTGAAATGAGCAATTTAATAAATGCATGCCCCAAGGACCTATTGCAAAGCATCCCCATGCTTTCGAATATTAAAACAGGCTTGTAAACAGTAGTAGCCTACACTCAACAGTAACAGCCTGTAACCTATGCAGCACAGCCACCTAATTAGTGACAGACAAAGTGACAGCACGCAAGTTAGCACTTGTTTTCCAGTTAGTCATCATCTGCAATAGGATCCATGCATTTTGTTCAATTGTTAAGGAAAAACAACTTCATCCATATCATGCGCAATAAAAACAAGGTCAGCAAAGGTGAACCGGGTTAATAGGTTAATGGTTAATAAATAACATTTCGAAGTCAGTTGTGATTTGCCGATGTACGTTCACTGATTGCATTGCATTATATTGAGGCTTGGATGCTTATGTACATGCGTTTGCATGTGGCCCTCTGTGAACTGTCTATATCTAAATAAACTAAATTTAAATGTACCGTTGTAGTTTAAAAAAGAAAAAGTAATCAACGAGTTGCGTTTGTGACAATTGCACGAATTTTCCACCTGCAATTTGCTTGCATTATTTGAGGAGGATATATTTGCCTCAACAGGGAATTACGACAGCTTTCTAACACAGCAAGACTGTATATAATTGCAAAATACCTCTCACTTCTTCGCTCCTCGTTATGTCAGAAGCATATCAACATACGGTAGTGAACTTGCTCTGCATCTCTCTGGTGTTGCACTGCCGCTGGGAAGCTAAAGCCGTCGGGATGAAAGCAAGCAACCAGTTAATTTACCTATCAGTTAACAACGTGAGAGAAGTTACTCCATCCAAACTAGCCGAGGAGGCAGCAAGACTGTTCGACCATCAGTCATCATCGCGGACTACTCGTCGCAGGACCCAGCCAGCCACACAAACTGCTGTTTTCGCGGCGGGCGTGTCCCCGCGAGCTTTCACAAATCCCTCTCACACCCGGTGGCTCGACCGAGCTCATGTCCAAAACCTCCGGTTCCCACGGAGCTCGAGCGTGGAGGAGGTGTCCAACCCCTTCCTGTCGAACAGGTGATATCAGTTGAAGGAGCAAAGGTAAATGACGAGTTGGATGATTCTCGGTAATAATGTGGTGTTCGTTATGAATTACAAATGAGGCAAAGACTTGATATTACATATGCAGATCAGAAGAATAAAATAATATAGATAGATGATAGAAAGCTCACGTGTAAGCAATTACATAGCCCATTGTATAACTGTAAACCCTAGTTTACACATGTCTATGCTGCTATATAGAAAATATATAGCATGTATTCGTTTGTTTTCATTTTTTACATAAAGTGCATTTATACATTCAATTAAGAGTAACCCTGTTTTCATCAATGGGTTGAAAAGAAGACAGCTAGCAACACCATGCCCCTTGCAGACTCCGCACACAGCTGTACTGTAGCAGCTAATGAAAGCAGTGAGTTTCACATTAGCCACAAGATGGCAACATATACGGCTGTTGAAAAGGTCCTCTGTAACTCCAGGCAGTAAAAGGCTGCCGGTTTTTTGAAAGAAATAATAATATTTTGCGAGTCATTTATAAAAATACTGCCATGCCTTCATTGCTAAAATGTCAAATACTAAAGTCCTTCATCAAAAGGTGTCAGGCTATGTGTGCATTCATTAATCAATCATTCTAGTACATTCAGGGATTTTTTTTTATTGTTCACTATAGCACGAAAGCTATAATTTACTAAATAAACAGAGCCTTCCCCTTATAAGGGCAGATCTACAGCAACAGGGAGGTGACCAGGTGACCAGCACCTCACCATGCCCTGCCATTAGGGATCATGGAGAGTCGACTTCAAAAGAGTATATTCTTGATGTCATCACGTCCATTCTGGGAATGGATTCTAAAAATAAATGAAATTGGAGTCGACTATGGCTAGAGTCTTGACTACAAACTTTGGAATCAAAGAAATGATTTAAATTGAGTGAGTTTTTACTTAAAAGCATATCTATACACATCTGTGTTTGTCTATTTTGATCTGATCCATTTCTCATATCAAATCAATTACATAAATTCCATTACATGGAATCAGAGTCAAATCGATCCCAAAATAATCTGGAATCGTCCATCCCTGTCTTCCTGTCTCCCTCATGCCTGTCTTCCTCCCTCACTGCCCGCCTCTCTATCTCCCTCTGTCTTCCTGCCTCTCCCTGTCTCCCTCATGTCTGTCTTCCTGCATCCCTCCCTGCTGGCATCCTTCTCTGTTTCTCTTCCTGCCTCCCTCTCTGCCCACCTCATGGTCTTCCTGCCTCCCTCTCTGCCCACTTCCCTGTCTTCCTGCCTCCCTCCCTCCCTCCCTGTCTTCCTGCCTCCCTCCCTGCCCGGCTCAACCGGAGGAGCCATGGTGATGCACCGTGTATTTCCAAGCAGAAGGGAATTCACCCAAATGGAACAACTGCTCCAACAGGCGGTCCCTCGTCTGTGTTGAGACGCCCAGACTGGCGTTTGCCAACAGACAGGCAGACCAGCAGGTGGACGGGCAGGCGACTACTGTACGGGCCATGCTAGGCAGGAGGAAATCCCCATGTTGTTGCCGGTTCCGTGCGTCTGGGCAGCCAGGCCTCTTGTGTTTAACTCAACAGAGACGCACTGGCCCGGGCATCGCGTCCCCCTCCCCGGCCGGCGTGGGCAGATGTTTCCATGTTGTTGTTGTTTTCCGCCTTCCCGGTAATTGTTTTCCTCTAGGAGCCGCCAGCGAGCTTTTAGGTGCCAGAGGGGGTTGTGGGTAACGACGGGAGACAGTCACGGGAGGGAGGAATGGAAAGATGGAGTGGCAAGCGGACAGAGGCATGGATGGAGGAATGGAAGGCGAATGGAACACATGGTGGACGAGGGAGGCAGCTCTCTTTCTGGGCCAGCTTGGAGTCAGCTCGTCGCCTGGTCACCTTATGATTTCACCAGCCACAATAAATACGTCTCACCATCAATAGAGAGGAATACACAGTCGGTGGATTTGTGTGGCTCTCCATTACTGTAGCTGTAGTGATAGCATTAATCCTTGAGTGATTATTGCTCCCCAGACAAAAGAATAATGATTTCTTTCACTGCTTTTTATCTATATTAATCCATTCACATAAACCAGCTATTTATCATCACATTATTCTTCCCCCCCCCCCCCCCCCCCCCCCCCCCCCCCCCTTAGTGTGCTTTATATATGTCTGCTCTAGGAGTTTGGAGGAAAATGGTAATAATAAAAGGGAAATCCTCAGGGCATGTTTGCAATAAAGTAAACGACACGTAGTCAGCCCAGCTCCTTCAGCTATATCACCACAGGACACTGCTATGCTACATTAGTTTTCCAACCATTTCAATTATCTCATACCTATGCCTTATTGTACCTCCTTTAGCACGTGTGTATAGGTATTTTGTGGGTCTTGCTGTAGCTATTAAAGCTGTAAGTGGCCCAATGAGGTCATTTTAACCTCACAGCCAATTAACAGCATCGTAAACTAGAGGAAAACAAGCGATGTTCTCCAACTGTGTTTGACACTAGGTGTTATGCTGCTATTCCTATGTGGAAAATGCCCCCCAATTAGCACAGTACTGTGGCTGACCGAGAAAGCACTGCGTAGAGACCAATTGGTTCATGTTTTTCGGTTGTGACTCGGGGCAGATGCTAAAATCACCCACTAGAGGGCACTTTTACACTTTTGAATGATAAGCACAGGGCATGAGGAGCGTCTAAATGGCTTTATTCTTATTATTTAGTCCTACTGAAATAGATGTAGTGTTGTTCACATCGTTTCCCCTGTCAAACCACTGCGACAAACGGCAGTTTAGGATGTGGTGAAGGTTCCCCCTTTGCAGTGTTGTTCATATACAGTCATAGGTCAATTTTTATTAAAGAATGAGAGTAAGGTGTGAGATGTTCTTACCAAATGAAGCACTTGGTTGAGGGGCTGGTCAGTATAAACATATTTTGGAGATTTCGAGCAACGTACATCTTACAGTTAACCTGTTTGTTAAGGTCAAGAGTGGGCACGAGCATGGCTGAATGGCACGAGCCCACCTCTGGAGGCTGGTATGTCGTGTATTGCTTTACCACGTGTCACCTCTAGAGGGAGTGCTAACCTAACAGAGCGGCTGCTGGCTGGCGTGGTTTATATTCTGATACAGGGTCTACCGTGAAGCAACTTCTTGTGGCAGCTCTGGCTCTCACAGAATGCGGCAGCCATCTCTAAGTGCTGTTGTCGAGTTGTTAAGCTTTTGACAGGCTGATGCAAGATGTACGTAATTTTGGGTCAGCATGTTTAAAAAAACATCTTTCTATTTTGAGATATTTAATCATAAGTGTTGAGACTGCCCTGTTGAGCCTGGATTAATTCACACAAAAAAGAAACCGTTTGAAAGAGGGTGTATCATTGTTTCAGATAGAGAAGCCCAATATGATAAGTGAGATCTTCATATTATCATTCACAACCCCATCATTTGCACCATAGTTTGTTGGTGTTCAGTTGGCACTGCACCATGATGTTTAATGAATGTTGAATAATAAAAATGGTAGCCAGTGGCAGAATCATAACAATTGTCAGAAATATACAAGGGCAAAGAGCAAAAACACCCTTTGCATTGAAGACAGGTGCAAAAGGTACCCCTGTCTTTTTTACTGGAAGTATTATTTTTATTTGGCATAGGCCTACACTTCAGCTGCAGTTTAAATTCCAACCATCAATTTGCTTTGTTGGGCTCCCTGTGATGGACAACTACCTTATAGGTCTTTCAAACAAGCCTCTTCAGAATAGCACACCTTGTTATCACTTTGTTGTCAGGATACATTTGTATACTATATTTAAAAAAAGTATATACCTCAATTACTTTAGTTATTATGTATAACTATGAAAGCATACAATATATGGTTACAAATATTCATACATTTGATACACAATTACCAGCATCTCACCATGGGAGGCAGAATAGTGTCGTCACTGTTTAGGCTGTACTGCCATTCTGAGCCAAAGGGTTTTGGGTTTGATTCCAAATGTTCCCAACCTGCTCAATGACACATCTGTGTTCACTGCAAGTTAGAGTGGTATTCAACCTGATGATACACATTGAAATTATTATATTTTTTCAATGGCCAGGTCGCTCTTGAAGAACTGGTTTGATCTCATATTGTCTCATCTGGTTAAATAAGAGTTAAAACAGCAGAAATTGATAATAGCCTAAAGTAGATAAAAAGTATTGATGTGAAGAGAGAAGGACTAATATAAGTCAGGTAAGCCACAATAGAGAAGTTGTGTCTATTGTAAGGATTCCTATTGTGTAGTCTCTGTGAGAACAACTGATATGGTATCTAAGACCTTTTAATATGCAGAATATGTGTTAAATCGATGCCAGAAAATGACAGTATGGCAGTATTTTAAGAAAACTTGCAATTTCAATTTAACTACAAGAGTTGTTCTTCTCTGCCATCTGCATTCAATGTGTTTTTAATTTGCCGCTCTTGTTTGTTAGATTGTTTGTGTGTGCACGTGTCTGAGTGTGGCTGCCACTGTGTGTGTGTGTGTGTATGTGTGTGTGTGTGTGTGTGTGTGTGTGTGTGTGTGTGTGCACGTTGAACACTTCTGCTGTGTGACTGTGAATCACACCTGTCAAAAAAAATACGAAAATAAGAAAATCAACAAAATGAAAAAAAATACATGTGATGACTCAAACCCCGCCCACTAAGGGTATGATGATGTGAGTGACAGCTCGGGCCTAGTGGCAGATGACAGAGCCATGTTCCCCACATACTCCTGCATCCAGCTGCTGCTATGTACACCATGGCAGATTAAGCACCTCTGAGTCACCGCATAGCATGCTCACACACCTGAGTCACCTTAGCCTGGCATCACACTGCAGGCATTCATTAGCAACACAAAATACTAACTATTAGAAAGTGGGGGAAAAAATGTGTTGATTTCTTTTCAATTTCAAGTACAATTAATTAAATATATTGGAGTAAAAAAAGAGATAAAATGAACAACGTTGAATGTTGGTTTTAATTTGTTATAGTTGATATACATTTGTTGTATAGTATGTATGGTATGTATTTTATTTTTCCATTCTATGTTATTGCCACAAAAGCGCACTATGTTCCAAGAACAGCAGTGACAAAGAAGGACAAAAGAACTGAGCCTGCTGATATGCCGTGTGTGTGTGTGTGTGTGTGTGTGTGTGTGTGTGTGTGTGTGTGTGTGTTTGTGTATGCTTGTGTGTGTGTGTGTGTGTGTGTGTGTGTGTGTGTGTGTGTGTGTGTGTGTGTGTGCGTGTGTGTATGTGTGTGTATTTGAGTGTGTGATCGCGCTTGAAAGAGAAAGTTAAATTGATTGTTTGAATGTGCTTTCAAGTTTCAATCAAGTTTTATTTATTTTATGTTTCTATTTTTAAAAAAGAGACAGCATTTATTGGTGAAGTTTATTTGAAAATAATTGACGTAAATACACTTTGTTGGAAAATACACATCAAAATAATATAGACACCTCGTGAATGTATAAGACACTGAAATTGCTGTCAAATAGGCCTATTGTAAACCTTAAACCACTGGACGGATTTGTGTGTGTGTGCGCGCGCGCGCGCGTGTGTGAGTACGCTCTTGCGCGTATTACTTTCTGTTTATTGTTTCCATGAAGCCTGGTTTGAATCATTAACAAAGTGGTTCCCCCTAACAAGGGCTAAGGAGCTGTCAGGAGACTATTCACATGCAGGTTTCGCCACGAGGAGTGTGAGGAGGCGTATCGGGGTCTTTGCTGTTTTGCTGCGCCTGTTTGTAGACTGCCTGCTTTATTTGGAGTGAGCGCATTCTAGCAAGGTCTCTACTGTTGTTGTGCGTTGATTAAAAGTGTTTTCGCGATTACCCGTAGTGAGTCTATTCCAGCCTAACAGGGTTACCAGCCATTTTAATGAAGGGTAATAATCGTTGCATGTGAAAGGGGGTTTGACAGGGTCTCGAAAAGGCTTTCTGTCTCTCTCGCTCCCTTGTTTCGTGTGTGCGCGCCCACGTGTTTGTGTGCGCAGAATTGACAGAACTTTGCCTTCAGTGCGGGCGGAAGGTTTTGGTGTCTAATTGCGCAGCGAAATGCTGCTTCGTGTGCATAGAAGAGTTTGCACAAAAACACATTATTATGTTCCATTGTCATTTCGTTGTAATAAAAGAAATGAATTGCTGTTAACCCCTTCGTTTTTCTAATTTACGTTTTAATAGCCCAGTAATCAAAGTACTGTCAAAAAATTAAGTATTATTAATTTGGTATTTTTCGTGTCTTCTGGTTCAATTTCATATCAACGTCGATAATATTATTCTTTTTATTATTCATACATTTTTTCCTTATTTTTTTGTTGTTGCATGTGGTCAGCTTTGCATTTGTTGGTGTGAATGGATATCTCACAGCTTGTCCTGAGTGTGTGTGTATGTGTGTGTGTGTGGGGGGGGGGGGGGGGGGGTTGTGTGTGTGTGTGTGTGTGTGTGTGTGTGTGTGTGTGAGTGAGTGCGTGAGACAGTGTGAGAGCATGTAGATGTGTGTGTGTGTGTGTGTGTGTGTGTGTGTGTGTGTGTGTGTGTGTGCATGTGTGCCTTCCTGTGTGTGAGTGTGTTTTAAGTCATATTCAACATTTGGTGCAACTATAATCGGCACTTAGCCATTAAAATTAATGCGTCTGTGGGTTCACACATTTGAGCCTTCAGAGGTGTTGCGCCATTTTTTTAATCATTTTTTAAATTTTAAATTTTCCAGCTTGAAATACATTTCATAGAAGATGATATGTGGAATAATAGCCTTGGGATTCCATCCACTGACAGAATAGAGCAAATGTGCTTCTCGCACATTACTGTCAACCTGCAAATATTTGCAATCATGTAACATTGTCTTCGATGCCAGTGCTTTTGGTAAAAAAAAAAATACTTTTACAATATTGTTGTTGCTTTTATACCTTCTTGCACAAGGTATAGATTAAACAACATACCAAAGCCCTTGCTGACAAAACAGTTCTAACATTACTTGCTGTAAAATTCAGGTGTTTACAAATACTGCAGATAGATCTAACATAAGACATGCATAGCAAAATACATGCATAAAATAAAACCACATGATGCATGCACTAAGAACCGGCAATTAATGTTTGTTAAGTTTTCTTTTGCACATTGAAAAATCATATTACATTTTTATTTGCAGGCCTACTTCCTTAAAAAGCTTCCTCTTTCTGCCAACTATTCTTCTTCTGTTTTGGCTCAAAATGACACCTCTGTTGCATTAAAAAGCATTAAACATCACAAGCTCATATAAGATCCAAGGTAAGCGTCAGGGTTCCTAACACACTATTCTTACCTCGATTATCAAATTAAGTAAATACATCTGTGGCACAGATTGTTGTTTCTTTGTTCATTTTTTTGTGTCCCTTTTTTCTTTCTTCTTCTTTTTTTTGCACCCTGATGCAAAATTACATTATGACACATTTGTGCGATTCGTTGTATTACACGGGTGACCTTCGCACCCAAACGCTCTGATGGGGCCAATAGATAATAAATGGCTGACTTGTGAAACGATAATGAAGTGGCTGTCATGCTATTGACAAGGGGATCCATCCAACGCTTCGGAGAGAAGATGCTCCACAGTCCCCCTCCACTCCCCCCCCCCATCTCCCCTTCCAACCATCCAACCCCCCCACCCCCCCATCTCCCCTTCCAACCATCCAAACCCCCCCCCCCCCCACAGCCGAGGCCCTGCGGTACACAGATTATTACTGTGGCCTTTATAATGAGCGTATGCTTTGCCACCAGTGTGACGTGCTCTGTAGGGAGAGGAGCTGAATTACTTTCTGGCAGCTGCAAAACAGAGGTGTAAATGAAAGGCAACCAGGATATAAAAAGCGGCGCAGTAGCGGGGTTGTGCTGCATTGTTTTTTAAATGAATAAAATATGGATTGGATTGTTTTCTTCTTCTTCTTTTACGTTTTTATTGGACGCACAGTGGGAACTGCAATGGACTCGGGACGAGGCAGTGTGTGTGTGTGTGTGTGTGTGTGTAGATTTCAGTGAGTGTGTGTGTGTGTGTGCTTGCCTGTGTGCACGGATCTTTGTGTGTGTATGCGTATAGACAGTCACCAAATTGTTGGATTGTATGAATCTGTATACATCCAAATCTAAATACAACTACAGAACTAGGGTTCAGTCCATCCAGATCAGCGGAGAAGGCCACAGATATCGGAGAAAGAATCTTCTAAACGCAAAGCACAATGTGTTGATCATTGTTTCATTTTGTCCATTTTATCAATGTTAGAGGTGCTATTGTCTCTTTCGTCTACATCTCATGTCAGACGTGGAAAATGTGTGTGCAGAGGGCCACATACGCCCTCTGTGTTTAGTGTGCATGTGCTTTGTGAACGTGTGTGTCCATAAATGCGTGTGTGTGTGTGTGTATGTGTATCAGTGAATGCATGTCTCTGTGTGGGTGTCAGTGTATACATGTCTCTGTGTGTGTTTGTCCACTTATGCGTATGTGTGTGCGTGTATGCAAGTGTATGTTTATGTATGTGCACGTGTGTGTGTGTGTGTGTGTGAGAGCCTGCATGTTTTTGTGTGTGTATGTGTGTGTGAGCCTGCATGTTTGTGTGTGTGTGTGTGTGTGTGTGTGTATGTATGTGTGTGTGTGTGTGTGTGTGTGTGTGTGTTAGCCTGCATGTGTGTGTGTGTGTGTGTGTGTGTGTGTGTGTGTGTGTGTGTGAGTCATGTTAATCAGCTGTGTGTGCATGAATGTCTTCCCTCTGAGGAATCTGTCAAGGTAGTGGAAGGGCCTTGCCACCATGTTTCCCCACCCTCCTCACCCTCTCCCCCAGCCCCCATATAGTTCCCCTCAGATATCCCCACACCACCACCCCACCACCCCCAGGTACTTATTAGCTATTGCGGGTTGATGATTTGTGAACAGTGTGGCAGGTGTAAATTTCACACACAATTCAGCTCTGCACACTAATCCAATTAATTTCTGAACCTGTTGTTTTTGTGTGTGCGCGTGTGTGTGTGTATTTTCTCTCTGCCTTGCTGCCAGGAGAGCATTATAGGAGGTGGTGGGGGTGGGGGGGGGGGGGTGTTTATCAAGTTTTAGATCTGTTTATTTTCAAACAAATCCAGAATGTTTTATTCACTCAGGAATATCTTAACCTAAAAGTCGGGTTTTAAGAATGCTCCCCTGCATCATGTATTTCATACTTTGAAATGCATTTAAATATCTACATATAGATATTGATAATGTGTTTTTCAAGAGGCTTTAAAGAAACAGAAAAAAAGACAATGCTCCCTCCACACACACCCATACACACCCACACACACATGCACACACATGCACACACACACACACACGCATACATCGCAATCATAAAAGGCCGCCTGAGAGGAGAGAGGGGGAGAAACGGAGAAGGAGGTGGAGGGTGGGGTGGGGTGTGGGGTAGTGAAAAAATATTCCACTTTGAGAATGTGCAAGATCTCATGCAGTTGTCTCTCTCTCACTCACTATCCTTCCTCTCGGTCGGTGCTAAATCACACGTTAGTACAGCCAGTGGAAGTGTTGACAGTTTTACAAACAGAAATGTAAAACGCTGGTACTCAAGGGGATCTTAGAGATAAGCGGGACGCAGGAAGGGGGTGGGGGGTGTAGGGTGGATAGTGGACAGTGGATGGGTGTGGGTGGGGGTGGGGGTGGAGGGTGGAACAGGGGCAGGAAATAGAACAAACGCCGATGCACAGAGAGCGGAGGTGGAGGTTGGGGCGGGGGTGGGGGGGGGGCAGAAGTGTGCCATGTCTCAGAAAGCCAGTGGCTGGCTGGCTGGGAGTTATTTTCATTCTCTCGCAAGCATCGCGAGTCACACCAAAAAGACGACTTTAGCCCAGGCTGGTGTTGGGAAAGCTACGAGAGCCCCAACAACACATACACACAAACACACATATACACATACATGTGCATGCCCCACCCGCTGGACTACAGAGTGTTTTTGTGATGTACCCTTATTTTTCACTGGGTCTGAGTCTGTGTAGAAAATATGTTGGAGAATAAAGTCAGGGACATACTTTTGATGTTTTATGTGTGTGTGTGTGTGTGTGTGTGTGTGTGTGTGTGTGTGTGTGTGTGTGTATGCAAGCATGTGGGTTTTATGCATAATAGGCTAATCCTTCGTTGTCCACTCCTTATGTGAAAGGTGTGACCGACACACTCAAAGACTGTAGTCTGTTTAAACAAAACTGTGCCAAAATGTTGCCACACTACAACTAAACTAGTTAACACACCCTCCATATCCTCTATGAGAAATACACTCCTAAGCCTTTATTATGGTGTATTTTCCATGGGGGTCAGAGGACACACTTCAAAATAAAAGCTCTCAGCAGATGTGAGAGACATTCCCAATGGGTTGTCCTCCCAGGGCCAGCTGAGAGCCAGAGCCATGGGCTACAGGGACACACAGACACCAAACCCAATTCACATACAGGCAAGTCCAATCAGGATGACCAATCAATACCAGATACTTTTTCTTAAGTGCTCTTCAATGCCCCTCTGTCCATCCCCCCCTCCCTTCTTCTAAAGCCACCCTTGCTCAGTCCCACATTCACCTCGCTCTTCCATTGGAGATTCTGCTCACTTTGACTGTTGACTAGTGTGTGTGTGTGTGTGTGTGTGTGTGTGTGTGTGTGTGTGTGTATGTGTGCGTCTGCATGTGAGTGTGTGTGTGTGTGTGTTGGTGCATGTCTCTGCACCCTGCCTTTGGTTATTAAAAAAATTGTTAATGAGTTAATTAGTTAGTGTTAGGTTAATACATCAGCGCATAATTGTCGCATTCCAAATCACAGCGTATTGATAAAAGCAAAGTGCAATCAAAACACACAGACGTACAAACACGCAAACAACACACATACATTTACTGATATTTTGCTACTTTCAGGGCACTTTCATGAACTAACATGCCTGTCGGGCGATGGGGCAACAGTACAGCCAGTTGATTCTCTTGGTGTGGAGAGTAGCAGGTGGATGAGAGGGGGAGATGGAGAGATGAAGGGTAGTGTTTGGAAGGTGGGGAGGAGGGAGAGAGGGGTAAAGCATAGGAACAGAGGAGCAAGAAAACAAGTGACAGAATCCCAGCAGGGGGCAATCCACAGCTCCGAGGGTCCCATTCCAGTTGGAATGGGTTTGTGTGTGTGTGTGTGTGTGTGTGTGTGTGTGTGTGTGTGTGTGTGTGTGTGTTTGTGTTCATGCGCAAGAGTGTGTGTGTGTGTGTGTATGGGTCTTGCCATGAGCATGAGTTTGTGGGTATATATGCACATGAGTGTGTGTGTGAGTGCATGTTTATTTTCGTTTGTGTGCATGTGTGTGTTGTGTGTGTGTGTGTGTGTGTGTGTGTGTGTGTGTGTGTGTGTCCTGGAGGGTGCCTGCATGCGAGTGGGTTTGTGTGTGCTTTAAAATGTGAGGCTTATTAGTGGAGCCAGTAGGGTTGGTGTGAAGACAGTGATTGGCCCCAACTGGTCCCCGTGCTGCTCCGACACAATCCCTGCCTCTCTCAAAGGCATCATTAGAAAGTGACAAAACTGCCAGGGGCAAAACTGGCCCTACACAATGATCAATTCGGTGGACAGGATTGAAGAAAAGGGCGGGAGGGGTGGGGTGGGGGGTAGGTAGGATTGGGTGGTACATCAGTGTGTGCCGCTGTTGTAAGGGCCCCCTACTGCTTTAATTACCGCTGTATGCTTCTCCCCTTTTTACGTCGCGTTCACGGCCCGCCTGCCACCATGGGCCCAGCACAAAACTGTAGAGCAGAAAGAACCTTCTAGAGATGAGAGAGAGAGAGAGAGAGAGAGAGAGAGAGAGAGAGAGAGAGAGAGAGAGAGAGAGAGAGAGAGAGAGAGAGAGAGAGAGAGAGAGAGAGAGAGAGAGAGAGAGAGAGAGAGAGAGAGAGGGAGCAGGATGGAGAGAGAAAAGGGAGTGAGAGCAACAAACTGGGGGCGCTCATTAGCGGATGGTAATCAGTGGTCGAGAGGTTGGGGCGTGTTCACCTCACAAAACGCCACATGTCAACTTATCCCCCCTTCCATTCATGGGTGTGCTCTGCCGCCATATTGCCTCCTTGTCCCGGGGACTTAGTTGGCCGTTGGCTTGGTGGGGAGAAACACTGGAAGCGAAACGTAAAACAGAGAGGCCCGGCGGCTGTTTCATTGGTGATGGAGACGTCGCTTTGTCTGACCGGGAGTGGTTCTGCTCGGTCCTCAGCTGCTGTCTCAGAGTCGTTTCACTCATTATGACCATTTTGTTGGGGTTTTTCCGTTCTCGTCCGTTCTCATCCGCCTCGTTGTTGGGTTTTGTTCCTCGTTCCTTGATTATTCCGTTGTTTGATGTGGAATCAGATTGAAAGCCAATGGTATTGATTGACCAGTAGACTGACGATTTTATGTGTGTACATGGTGATTAGTGATTGTGATAAATACATGGTGTGTGTTAATGTTAATGGCGAGAGAGGCACGTCTATCTGTGTTAAAGATTTTGAACAAATAGTAATGTAATATAATAATAATAATTATTGTTGATATTATTATTATTATCATTATTATTATTATTATTATTGTATTTATATTATCTTCTGCGGTTCCTCACCATTTATTATGTGTGTGTGTCTGTGATGATTATGTGTGTGTGTGTGTGTGTGTGTGTGTGTGTGTGTGTGTGTGTGTGTGTGTGTGTGTGTGTTTGCGTGTGCGTGTGTTTGTATGCATGCATGTGTGTGTAGTCTAGTAACATTACAAATTAACACAATGTGATCTATTTGTATCAATAGTCATTAAAACAATATCCTCAGTGATCAGAGGGAAATGTTTTTATAGTTCTACCTCCACTTCATTACGGGAACATTTGAACTGATTTCCTGCCTTTCTTCCTCGTTCATCTTGGCATATTTGTGCACGATTCCTACACTGAAGGTGGTGACATCCTCTAATATACATATAAATATAAAATGCTATATTCACAAGTCTTACCATGTTGTATTTTGTAATTATATTTTATGTTATGGTTTGGTGTAAATTATAGAACAGGAAGCCCAGACTTATGTTCAGTGGAATGGCTCGAATCTGTTAATCTTGTCGATCGTGTCATTTCTGACAGATACACTAAAATCTAATTGTGTGGCAATTACTTCTAGATCAAGTCCTCCTGAATTAATAATGCATACTATGAAACAATAATCCCCACTGTCAACTCTTTATATTTTATATAAAGGCTGAACAGCAGCAGCAATGCACTAATATGAGCCTAGCTAGCCGCGTTCATGCATGCTAACGCTTTAGGACCTGGACTGGATCTGGTGCTGACTTGCTCTACGTCAGCCAACATCACACTGCAACGACAAAACACCACGTCCACAGCACGCTTCGCCGGGCCGCCAGCAGAATATCAAATGCACCAAAGCCAATTTCACCACAACTGAAGTAGGGCAATGCTACAGCTCTCGCTGCTGCTGCATTCAGAAGTTAAATCAGATCTCCCTTCAGTCAAGTGGAATTCAATTTGAACCCCCTCCATCTTACTTTGAAATGAGGCTGGGGAGGGGTATGCCTGGATTAAAGGTATGGCTCATCGCAGAAAAAAGAGTGGCATTGGATATCTCCAGAGACCTGTCTCTATATCTCCTTTAGCCTTGTACCGCTATCATGCCCCATCTGGCTCTCCATTCCATGTCCTAATGGGAGATGTGCGTAAGCTAATCCATAGTTCAATCAGAGGTATCATGTCCAATGATACCAATGACATGTCCAATATTCCAAAATATCCTGCAGTGTTTGAACTCTGCGTCCCAGAGATCACTTTGAGAGAGCTCAGTTAAACAACCTGGAGTGGAAAAAAATGATTAGCATCAGCTAAGATGCTCACCTAATATTATTGCTAGCTGTGAGTTACTGTTTGCGACCTTTAGCTAGTCAACCACATGCCACATTGATACATGAAAGTATTTATATATTTACATTTAATTTCATTTTGATGTTTCTCCTTTACCTCATTGGTTGTGTAGATTGTGGACAAGGTACTTTTTGTTAATGGTAGGGCTTGGTATTTTCTGCGTTTACTGTATCTAGCAGTTAAGCTGTTTCCACTGTTAACGATGTAAAATTACGAAATATTTTCAACGCCAAAGATGTTGTCTTAGGCACAGAGATGGGTTAATCCTATAATCCCCCCCCCCCAGTTAGGCTTAATTGTCCCCATCTATAGTAGATGTCAGGATCTAGTTGTCTATTTATATAATATTTTCAAGAGACAGCCAATAGAGGTTGGCGTAATGACAGAAAACAAATTTGTACAACACCAGGGAATTATGGTAAGGCATATCTTATAGGGTCTCATTAAATCCGGAAGAGGATGACCCCAATGTGTTCAGCTAGTCACCGTCTTTTACACCTTGGGTTTCTCAACGTGCAGGCATTAACAAGGTTTAATTGGTATGAAGATGGAAGTGGTGAAACACGGCAGGAACGACTTCAATTTGGCCATTTAGACCTTCAATTACTGTCTACTGTCCTCCGAGCAATTATCACCAAGCTATGATTCCAACCTTGCCATCTTCTCCCTCTTAAATTAACATTAAAAAAGCTGTGGAAAAGGAAAAGCTTCCTGGAGATGCCGGGGAAAATAATTCTGTGGAAGTGAAGGTCCTCCACCAATATTTTGAGGTCTGCCAATCCGGATTTTGTGGTAATTAGCACAATGTACAAACATATAAAAAGTACAACAGTATAACAACTGTGAGATGCTACCTCAAAAAAATATGAATTAAAAATATTATATAAGGATATATATTATATCCTTTTAAGAAATATTAGGTTGAGAAGATTTATGGAACAAAACCGTTCAAAAATTGTTCAACCCAATCGTGCATGTGCGTTCTGCTTACAGCAGCCCTTACATGTAATCAGCCATATCAAATTGTGTGTGTGTGTGTGTGTGTGTGTGTGTGTGTTTACGGTGGCTTGTCACCACATTCCCTTGTAGGCCCCTGCATTAATAAATGTGAAATGATTGGTCTCGTACAATACTGTACTACTTTACCCGTAATGTGTGTGTGTGTTATGTGTGTGATGTGTGTCTGTGATGTGTGTGTGTGTGTGTGTGTGTGTGTGTGTGTGTGTGTGTGTGTTTACGGTGGCTTGTCACCACATTCCCTTGTAGGCCCCTGCATTAATAGATGTGAAATGATTGGTCTTGTACAATACTGTACTACTTTACTCGTAATGTGTGTGTGTGTTATGTGTGTGATGTGTGTCTGTGATGTGTGCGTGTGTGTGTGTGTGTGTGTACACACACGTGCATGTCTGCACGAGTGTTTCTCGTCTTGTGTTTGCACACAGCAAGGAAATGTCACCTTGCAAAGAGAATTCACAGCTCAAGCTGTGTGTCTTTGCCACATAACAGAAAATGGCTGGACCTCCAGAAAAAAACAGATCAAATGAAAGGATGATACATCTGCACAAACAGATTACATTTTCTAACATGGAAAATACAAATTTCAACAAGATTGTACAAAAGAAGTTAGACAAGTGCAACAGATTTGGCCCAGTGCAGCTAGAACAGAATACAAATTTAAATGTTAAAAAAGGTGTTATTGCTGTGCTGCTATGCATCCTTCAAGAGACAGCTAGGCCTGGGAGTCGTGTGTGGCTGTCCTATGGACCTCTGGTGTTGGCCAATGATGGGCTGGCCTGAACCACAAGAGCTGGGTCAGCATTTACTGTGTGTGTGTGTGTGTGTGTGTGTGTGTGTGTGTGTGTGTGTGTGTGTGTGTATGTGTGTGTGTGTGTGTGTCTGTGTCCATGTGTGTCTGTGTTTGTCTGTGTGTGTGCTAGTGGAAGGGTTGGGGTGTGCGTGTGTATGTGTGTGTGTGCGTGTGTGTGTGTATACGTGGCAGTGGAATGGTTGGAGCCTGTGTGTGTGTGTGTGTGTGTGTGTGTGTGTGTGTGTGTGGGATGGTGGGCTGGTATTGAGATGGGACCAGGCCAAGCCTGGGCAGGGCTCAAAGCCAGGCCCACAGTGGGACTCCACCCCCTCCCCTGTCTGGGAGCGCACTCGAGGCCCCCCACCCTGCGTCCTCAGCGGGGCCCGTGGATCTGCGGTCAGTGCAAGACGGGCCCATCTGCCCCAGTACCGAAGCCCCAGTCTCCTGCTCCACTGGGCACCATATGGAAATGAGGTGCAGCTGCCCGGCTGACCTAGCCCTGGCTCTGTGCTCACCTTCAGCATATGAATACTCAGACTGGACGGAATGGATGGTCACTTCATACACAGAGCTGGACTAGAGCTGTGCTTTTGTGGAGGTTATATCTGATAGATTCTCATATCCATCTCTATTTGCAAGGTTTTTGCATTAATTTATTCGCACATGTTAAAAGCCTTACACATTGCATTCCTACACTATCTGCTCACATTAGGAAACCTAATCCTGAGGCTTATGTTGATAGGGACACAGATGAACAGTTTTGTTGAAAAAATCTACCGTTAGAATAAGTGTAATGTAGTTACAGCTGTGTGTAAACAAGACATCAAATAATAACGCTTTATATCTATGATCGCTATCCTTCAAATGAACCAGCTGAGCAAGCTGCTCCTTATAGTCGTTATACATTAGGACCATCACTAACACTGAGGAAAGGTTTCCACGGATGGCATACAGACAGGTGGTGATGGTGGCGGTATGGTTTCCTGTCTGAACTCGTAGAACAGATAATAGATGCATACAGAGTGAAGGGGGTGTCTCAGATGTGGATGTCTTCAACACAGTGGTTCCTAATAGCATTGGTAATGGTTGGGCTCATAACAAAGAGTTATGATCCACTATCTGGATACAAAACATATTTAGTCAGTTAGGACAGTATGCTGTCTATCACCTATTTATGAGTTCTACCACCGATGTGTGTGTTATCGGCATATATGGCATCGATGGCATATGTACGGCACACACTGCGCATTATAATATGAGCCTGTGAATTGCAAAACTTTGTGTCAAATGGTTCATGCTAGTGCACACATTTAAACAGGAGACATGCAGGCAAAGAAACAAATTAGTTTTGTTGTGTACATCATAGGTTGATGACGTGTATTTGAAATTCAGCATGATTTCACGAACTGTAAAAGTTATGTTAAGAATTGTTAGGCCCACAGGAAATGAAGTTGACATTCACAGCAAATTCTTTTTGAGTGGTGTGTGTGTGTGGGTGGGTGTTTAAAGCATAAACGGGAACCTTACTTTGAAACATCCATCATGATCATTTGGCTGCTATATATTGCATAGTTATCAGGGGGTTAGGGTTGGACTATATTTTCCATATAGTCATATATACTATTTTCAACATTGCTGTACAATAATAATTTATCATTTCTTCATTGTAATAATACATTAACATCAACCTCAAACATATACATACAAAACTAGAAATGTATTTCTCAACAAATCTAATACATTCTCATTTCAGAGTCGCCACAGAGAGAATGTTGTGTGTTGGACAGAGGCCGGCCATGGCGCTGCGCTGCGAGGCCACGTCTGAGGTTCTGCCGGCCCGGCCCGGGGAGAGAGAAAGCGGTCTCCATTGTGCTGTGGTCCCTGCCTGGCGGAGCCCTGGCGCAATGCTGAATGCGGTGAATCGGGATCAAGTCATGCCCTCTATGTAGCTCCAGCTGTCTCTAACTGATGGGACGCATGGGTGGGTGTGTGTGTGTGTGTGTGTGTGTTGTATGTGTGTGTGTGTGTGTGTGTGTTGTATGTGCGTGTGTGTGTATGCGTGTGTGGTGTGTGTGCGTGTTTGTGTGTATAGCTTCACAACAGAACAGACTGGCCCTTTAGTCATCCCAACTAACTAACCCACCAGCTCACAGTGAGTGGGGTGGGGTGGGGGGGGGGGGGGGGGTGCTTTGTTAACACCCAGCGGTGTGGCTCAGAGAGAGAGAGCTCATTAATGCAGGCAAATGAGATCAGCAGCAGAGGTCCCAGCCAAGCACCATATTGCTAAATGGCTTCCTTTAATAAAGGCCCCGCGTAGAATAATTGCAGACGAGGGGCTCCACAATGCCGCCATTATGGCCCGCTGAAAGTGATTTCATGTCCCTCATTCGCTCCCCCACCCCCCTTAACAGAATGGTGTCTTTTCTTCCTCCTCTTCGTCTTCTTCCTCTTCTTCTTCTCCTTCTTCTTCTTCTTCTCCTTCTTCTTCTTCCTCTTCTTCTGCGTCTTTTTTCTTTCTTTCTTTCGTTTTATTTTTTACAAATGCGATCACAGGAGATCACAGGAGGAGCCCTCAATGGTTTTATCGTGTGTGTTTGTGGAAGAGAGAGCCAATTTTCTCCCTCCACAATAATGATCAGCTCGGAGGACCCACTGACGCGGACAAACGTCTCATTCAGTGAGATGAGTATAGTGCTGTAACCAACCGAGCCTTAATGCCTGCTTGATGGGGATCTAATGAAACCGTGGCGCTTTGTGACCAAAACACTGATGCACGGTTCGCCAGTACTCCATATACTCATAGACTGGGTCCTTCTTTTGTGTGTGTCCAAAGTCAATCATATCTTATCATATTTGTATTTTTAATTTTTTTGTTCTTAAACCATCATGGTGTAAAAATTGCCCTGAACACAATGTTCTAAATCGGAACATGTAGCAACGAGGCAATGAAAAAAGGAGTACATGTACGTGCTATTTTGGCTCACACATGCACAACAGTGTGAGGATCCTGTGGCCAGCGATGAGCGAGAACCGCACGGGGCCCAGACATAAAGCTTATCTACGCAGGATCGCCTTCTCTAGCTTAAGTGCATAAATAAACATTTGTGGTCAAAGTCGTTCTTTTTTATTTTGCTTCTCATAGTTTGCAGCTGCGGCATGTTGACTTGAGATGCTGTTGAGGCCTACTGGTGTCACTTCTGCTACCAACTAAACATTCTTTCCCTTTGCCTCCCCCTTTCTTTGCATTGTAAAGATAAATCGATGCAAGTCAGTCGTCCAAATTAGTTGTACCATAGAGTGGCGTTAACCTTTTTTTTCATTTTTTGCCGCTTCACGAGAATTGTCAGGAGTTGGGGGAAAATTGGGGGGGGGGGAGTTAATTAAAATTACATTTTAATTAGCGATTCTACTCAAAGTTAAGTTCGAGAGAAGAATTTAATTGTATATGCTTCCTCTCTGCTTAGCGGTGAATGATAGCCTTGAATTAATCGAGCCAAGGCAGTCAGTCTCACTTCACTCGAGGTGTTTATGACACTTGTTTTCTGCAAGAAGTGCTCCCTATACACTCTCTCCCTATACATTCATCTCAGCATTTCCAACAGATGAAAATTCATAAATATTATATGTAATATATTACTCTTTAGTTTCAAAAATCTTTATTATTTAATATTCTTTTCATATTTTCTTAGGTCACAATTCCCCCCTTTTCACACTCACACAAAAAAAACTCCATGTGTCATATTTTCTTTTCTAAGCTTTTTGAGATTCATCAAATCACCCCATGGGTTATTTTCAAATGTACTGAAATATCTGCTCTTTCAGATGACATCACCCTGCTCTAATCATGACCGAGGGGTTATGAGATGACGACGGATCTTTTGAAGTATCAGAAATGTACACATCACCAACCAGTCTGGTCGCAACGGCGACACCAGCACAATGTAACCACCAGGTGCAACGTTTGGCCCCCAGCGTTTCTGCTCCAATCAGGGGGGTTCGTGTGCGGGGGTCACAGCGTCAGCCAGCACTGTACCCCTCCATCTCTCCCTCCCTCCCTCCCTCCCTCCCTCCCTCCCTCCCTCCCTCCCTCCCTCCCTCCCTCCCTCCCTCCCTCCCTCCCTCCCTCCCTCCCTCCCTCCCTCCCTCCATTTCTCCACAACAGCCTCAGCCCCCCTACACTTTGCCTCCATTTCTCCCATCTCCCTCCCCTCCTCGCTGGGACAAGTGAGGCTGATGTCACCCCCCCCCCCCCCCCAATTGTGGACAGGGCTCAGCCACCCATCACTAACACAGGGGCCCCAGGTCGTTTGGGGTCCCCCCTCTGTCTGTCTAGCTCCCCATCTATATCTTTATAGCGTTCTCTGTCTTTCATGCTGTCTCTCTTGTTCGCTCTCTTTCTTCCTCTCTCTCTGTCTCTTTTCCTCTCTGTCTCTTCCTCTCTCTCTTACGCTTTCTCTCTTTCTTTCTCTCTCTCTCTTTCTCACTCTCTCTCTCTCTTTCTCTCTTTCTCTCTTTCTCTCTCCCTATCTGTGTGTGCCTCTCTCACACCTAAAATGCAGAAGTTTATCTAACCACACTGTACTAAGACCGTATAGCCACATGACGTTGATACTGTGTTACAGTTTAACTCTTCCTGCATACAGCGTCAACTTTATACTAAATGAAACTCGTTGGTGTCTGCTTGTGTTAAGAATGGTAATATTTTATTGAATAACTTTCCATGTTACACATTGAACAATTTCACCTTAAAATATTCATGTGTATTTACCATTTACCCTTTTATGTGTCACACCTGATATAGTTACACTTTGCATTGGCATCGAAATATATAAATTAACCGCTTAACTTAATGGGAAGAGGTATTTAAAATTATAAATTTGGTTTTGTTAGCAACCAATCATAACCGATATCATAGATTATCGTCGACTACGTGTCATGGGGTTCTTATTTATGCTCTATTTACGTTTAGTTTGTGCGAGAAAGGGAACATTTGGGTGGGTGTCATTTAAAACAGAGACTCGCATCGCAAGGAGGAGGGGATACAGGAGGATGCAATGCAGGGACACAGAGAAACATGAGGACCACAACGAGGAGAAAGAACCAGGAGAACGCCAGTAACAGAGAGGAGATCCAAGGCCACATATCAGATCGAGACCCCTCTGTTCACAGCTCCGGCCGGGTGAGAGGTGAGAATACCGGATCAGGTTCCGACACGACTGCCCGACTCCCTCATTTAGAGAGTCTCATTTTCGGCTCACGGTTAGAGAGAAAATTTTACCTGTGAGAAGCCTTGAGGCAGAACGACGAGAGGTGTGGAAGAATCTCAGTGTCTTTGAGACATCTTTCACCGCCCCCCCCCCACCCCCCATCCCCACCCCCGCCTCTCGCTATCACTCTCACTCTCTCTTTCTCTCTCCACAAACACGAGACAGCGCAGTGCTTGCTTTTTTTATAGATTTGAAAAAGTTGAGAGACCACGAGACTCGGGCTTGATTGTGCTCAGGAGGGCTCATAATAATAATAATAATAATCCTCCTCATCATCATCATTATGATCATCATCATCATTGAAAGATGTATGATTTACAGAGTACGTTTTTGGTTGATTCTGAATAAAATCAGTCCAAACCAACTGTTAATGTGAAATGGTGCAATGATAAGTGCTTTCAGTTTAATATGATTATTATTATCTGTAATCTCTCTTCACCAAACCTATTACTCACACACACAAATATGTGAGGCTTCACTTCCTCTCACTCGCTTACTATTTTGCATGTGCACATACACATACACATGCACGCACACACATGCACACACACACACACACACACACACACACACACACACACACAAACATGGCATCGGTACACACGCATACACAGTTTAACATGATGGCCTTTGTGTCCATTGAAAGGGATATGATGCTGTTCGTGGTGAGGTCATCTTGTTGAAGTGTGACCTTTCTCTGTTTTGGTGACGATAGACACACACAAACACACACACACACACACACACACACACACACACACACATTGAGGTGGCTAAATGCCCCTGCTCTCCCTTGTAATGTCAGGGCACATCTGCCACACACACACACACACACACACACACACACACACACACACACACACACACACAAACATGCCATGTGCAAGCAGGCACGTACACAGACGTGAAGGTACACACTGATGCAAGTATGCGCAAATACCCCACACATCCTCACATAGACACGCACACACAAACACACACTCTTATTGTGCCTAGCTTTTAACTGTCCCTCTTTAATACCAATGGACAGCTACTTCTGTTTGGATCAAGACAACATGAGTGAATCACAGTCAGGGTGTTTGTTTAATGCATGCAGTCCAAGCATGTCTCTGCCCAGCCCTCTCTCTGTATCTGAAGCCTTAGGTGGGAGACAGCTAGACGTGGTCATAGAGTACGCCCCGCTGTACTCCCTAGCAGACCGCTGTCTACAAGTAGCAAGCCTTCAACGTTAGAGCATAACAATACTGTTTTCAATCTATGAACAAATCCTTATTCATTCACCAAGGATGGGCCCCTTGGTGAAGTCAAATGATCCTATCGTTGCATGTTTTTGAAAACAGAATCGCACACACACATATATGTATACGTGCATACGTGCACCCACGCATGCAAACATATGTGC
>JACYXH010000473.1:3882190-3894690 GCA_026745465.1 Lota lota | reverse complement strand
AGGTGGTCGAGTGGTGGTCAAATGCTTGTGAGAGGCCCGGTGGAGAGCCCTTCACAATCTCTCACCTCCAATACCCCAAGCCACCTCCACATGCACACACACACACACGCATGCCCGCACGCACGCACACACACGCATGCACGCACGCACGCACACACACACACGCACACGCTGCATGCACACACACACACACACATATGCACACGCACACACACACACACACACACACACACACACACACACACACACGTACGCATGCACGAACACACACTTTATTCCAATCCACTGGACCACCCACACCTCCCAAACCTTCACCTTCCCATGTCCTCCTTCTGGGTCCGGTACTGAGGACCTTTACCCCCTTCCCCTCCAAAGGTCATGCTGTCCTGGCATCGTCCCCACTTGCCCCCCCCACCCCATACCCCTTCCACCCCCTTTCCCCTATCTCCACACAGCCCAGACACCCCCAACACCAGCAAGAAAGAGAGGGACAAGACAGAGAGAGAGAGACAGACAGACAGACAGAGGAACAGAGACAGAGAGAGAGTGAGCAAGAAAGAGAGAGAGAGAAAGGGGGAGAGAGAGAGAGAGGGGGAGAGAGCGACACTAGTGGCTTGTATGCCCTGTCCTCTATGGTATTCCTATGATATTTTGAGGATCTATACTATATGTATGGAGAGATGTGTGTGTTTATCTGTTAAGATTGTATTGTTATGTATTGTAAGTGTTTTCTTACAACTTTGCTGTCCTAGTTTTAGCCGTATGTCTAATCTGTGTGAGTACCTTTAGAGCAAGGAAAAAACGTCAAATCAAAGTCCAATTCCTTGTATGTTTACAAACTCTCTGCCAATGTAGCTGATGACTGACTGATGATTGATTAGATGAGATTAGATCAGATGAGATCTTTTTTTTCAAATTGATTTTATTAGAATTGATTTAATTAATATGAGATGTGAGTTGTTCCTCAAAGCGCGTAAATCAAGTCCTCCTCTCCAACCATCTCCTCGCACTTTGGATCATGACTCCAGAAGGGTGAGGTCGACACGAACGGCTTGCAGCCACAGATACAGGGATTACACGGACACCTTGTGGGCCACGAGGCCGGTCCAAACAGCAGTCTGTAATCCTGGCTAATGTGTCTCCGGGACCCAGGGTTATGCCCTGTCTCCCCACGTCCCCTTCACCCCTTGGTCCTCCTACCCTCTGGGGCTTCTCCTGAGCTGTCTCAAGGTAATGTCGGTCTCCACCCAACTCCTCCTCTGCCTTACGGCCGCAGGAGCTCATGCTAAACATCTTAGCATGAGCTGACGCTGAGTGGACACTACACCTCACCTGAGATATAAACAAACTTAACCAGCCGTCACCCCACAAACACACACACACGCACAGAGACAGACACACACACCCTTCTCCTCCGCTGCCTACAGCATCTCTCACAAGAGCTTATGATATCCACCTAGCAAGGCTCCCTGACTTCTTGTCTCTCTCTCTCTCTCTCTCTCTCTCTCTCTCTCTCTCACACCTCTCCGCTGCCTCGGAAGTCCGTTTGACTTCTCCAGATTTTCATTCGCTTTTTTTTATGACACGGGTGTGTTTGCGCCCATGAGCCAATTGGCATGACAGCTTGTAACCCCTCCACCCCTCGCCCTTCCCCTCCATCCCCCCTCCTTCCCCAAACCCCCCACCTCACCCACTACTCCTCCTTCTCCTCCTCGTTACCCCAACCTACTCCTGATATCTCCTTCGTACTGCCTGCATCATCATCTATTTAAACCCCCACCCTGTTCTGTCTCCACGCACACACATACACACACACACACACAAAAATACCTGCACAAATACACACACACACACACACACAGAAACACGCACACATAAATACATGCACACACACAAGCACGCACACACGGACACACACACACACACTCACACACACTCCCAAACAGTTAATGGTGGCCTTTGTTTTCTTCTTGGCCCGGTCGCGTGGATTTGTCAGGATGCATTTCCTGCCCACGGACTGAGGAGGTAGGGGGGGTGAGTGTGTGTGTGTGTATGTGTGGTGGTGTGTGTGTGTGTGTGTGTGGGGAGGGGTGTGTGTGTGTGTGTGGTGGTGGTGGGGGGGGGGGGGGGGGGGGGGGGGGGTCTGCCTGCCCACCGCCGCTGCGTGGGCAATCTGGGCTCACTTCTCAGGCAGCTAAACCCTTTGACACTGTGCTTTTTAATTAAAATTACATTATGATTAATCAGGCAGAAGGAGGGACAGCCCCCACCCCCCCCCCCCACACTCCCTGCCCACCCACCCCCACACCCCCACTGTCCGCTCCGTCTCCAGGCAGGTTTGATTACAACCTGTGACGGACGCTGCTCACTGCCAAGCTGCTAAAGATGTGCTGGCAGATGCAGGCGGCCGGGCCAGCTTGTCCAGCCCCAGGGTGGCAATGGAGAGAGAGAGGGAGAGGGAGAGAGAGAGAGAGAGAGAGTATGAGAAAGAGAGAGTGTGATCACAGTTGTGATGAGGAAACGACAGCCTACACAATGCAAACACTGCAGTAGAACCTGAAGCGAGATCTGTTCTGTTGTTCAGGACAGAGTGGCCCATTTTTGTACATGTGCAACAGTGCTGTCTTTGCGTTGATGTACCCAACTGCATTACTGCAACGTGTGCATGCAATAATCCACATCATCATATTAACAATCATGATAATCAAAATAACCATAAATAATAAATCATAACTAATGCATCATAAATCATAAATTATAAATCATAAATAATATATCATAAATTATAAATCTTCACTGTCCAACAGTGCAGTTCGTTTCCAACGGTTATGAGAGATGTGGATTGATATTAACAGCTCACAGGGACACAACACAGGAAGAGGCAGTTGTTTCACAGGAAGCCCAGGTATAGACAGAATTATATTTTTGAAGTGCGATGCCAAAGTGAGACAACACACACCCAGTCATGAAGAACAAACTCCTGCAGATGCGATTTGGAAGCTGAAAATGATTCCACCCAAAATGAGACATCCGAAATACCAGAGAGTAGCAATGTCAGTGTTGAGAAAGACAGGGGGTTGACAAAAAAAAGAGACACAGAACATTCTTTGTCTCTCTTTTTTTATTATTTGTCATCACCCTGTCTTTTTCAATACTGACATCCCTCCTCTGGTGTTTTCTTTTGTCAAATTTCTTTTTGTCATTCAGACAAACACACACACACACACAAACACACACACACACACACACACACACTGGGACGGATTGACAGGTGAGCAAGCAGTGTGTTCCGTCTCGACTGCAGTCTGAACAACATGGTGGGCTGCTACAGGGGATGTCGAGAGAGACTCGTGTTGTGGCCGCGACGGTGGCTCCCCGAACACGGGCAAACATGGATGTACCAGACGCTGGGTTACATGGACTTAGCTGTCTCAGGCAATACAAGTATGGAGAGGGAAACAATGTGTGTGCGCATGCATCTGTGTGTGTTTGTGTGTTTGTGTGTGTGTGTGTGTGTGTGTGTGTGTGTGTGTGTGTGTGTGTGTGTGTGCATGTGTGTGGGTGTGTGTGTGTATATAGATAATCTCTGCCTAGCTACAATTGTGTGTTTTTTGCAGCTTATGGCACAACAATGTAAAACTGTGTGTGATAATTATATTGATTGATTTCATTTTGGTGTTTTTATTCTATTGTATGGCTCACACAATCAACTTTTACATATGGCTATTAGCATTATATAACCTATATATAACATACATATTATATATACTGTATATAATGTATCCTGAGCTCTACTTATACGTATGCAGAGCTACCCCTGCCCGCCCCCCCCTGCCAGGTCAAATGGCCAATAACAGATTGCATGTAATGCAATGATCCGTCATTATACACAGTCACCCTGACACATCACTCTGCGTCATTCTCAAAGAGGCAAATCATACGTGGCAATGTCTGTCTATATTTATGTGTTTTTCCATGGGTTTGTGTGTGTGTGTGTGTGTGTGTGCGTGTGCGTGTGTGTGTGTCTGTGTGTGTGTATGTGTGTGTGTGTTTGTGTGTGTGTGTGGGTTAAGCAGGCATCACGGGGCCGTTATCGAGCACATGCGAGCACTCAGAGGAGTGCAACAAGGTGTGTGCTAATCAGAGGGGATATGGAGAAAGGTCAGGGCTGGTGCACTCTGAAGGAACACACACATGCACACACACACACACACACACACACACACACACACACACACACCATGGTCGCTGCTATAGTCTTCATTGTTGCACGACAAACATGCCTGTGTGTTACATTGAATTTGTACTTTGATTCAAACCAACCCAATTCAGATAGCGATATTAGGCCTATGTGGGTGATTAGTAACAGCAGTGATATCTATCTCGTGCTACTCAAAATGCAATTTTCATAGCTACTTCCTTCTTCCTTCTTTCGTTGTATCTTTTATTTTGGCGTTGCCATTGGATATTAGCAGCACTGTAGTCATCCTTGAACACTAATCTGCTTTTCTATTTTGTTTCTGCTTTTCTAACATCCCCAGTCCACTTCATGCGCGCGTCTTCCATCCCACCTGCGACAAAGACACAGCCCCTGTATCGAGCCATGACGGCGGTCATATTGACAGGCAGTATTAAAAGACGGTAGGTGGTCTCTCGCTGTCGCTGGGCAGAAGGCTCTCGTCACAACACATTAATTACACTCTCCCACTGGCCACAAACGAGGACAGCCACTTGGCGATATCTGGCAATGTCTCTCCCCTTCTCCTTGCTCAAACCTGCTCTTGATACTGCCCAAGTGGGATGCAGATTACGCACCGGTAACACGCTGTACTTTACATACAGTGGTCGCATTAAGATGATAGGAGATAGTATACCATCAGATAAGATTCAAATGAAATAAGATCAAGTGTTATAAGAAGGTAAGATGAGATGGGATGTTATTTTCTAGTTTTAATATGAGTGGACTCACCATGTGGTAAAGGTTTTTTTGTGAGTGGGCATTAGCAGAATTGTACAGTTTGTTGGCATCTGGTACTTCCTCTATAAATATTAAAATACCAGCACGACCTAAAAAGAACGGTCACCATCTCTGATTCAACGACATTTCTTCTATCTCCTCCATGGACACGCGTACATCTATGACTGCTTGTACTTGCATGGCTATAAAGACATGTGCATCCCATTGGAAATCCATGCAAGTGCATCAGCGCACGTGCATGTGTAATGCGAGCGCATATACCCGCCCTCCGTTGTGCGTCTGCATGTATGAACGGGTTTGTGCATGCATTGACTTCTTGAGATCTGCGACGCGGAGGGTGGGTGTGCCTCATCCGACCCCGGACCTGACCTGGTCGTGAACTCTGCTGAGGGTGTCTGTCGACCCATACGTATCGCTTCCCCTTCCCCGTCCCCTGCCCCTCCCTCCACTGCTCCGTCCGGTCCAGTCGTCTATAAGTGTTTCAATCGTCTATTGAAACACCTCGCGAAGCTCGATCAAAGATGCCCACGGAGATACGTGCGCCATCCGCAAACCCAGAGGTGAGGTTATAATGGGGTGTTGGGAGGGTGATGTCGCCTCCATTCATGGAGGAGTGGAGGATGAGCATTGGGAGGGGTGGAGGTGGTTAAATTGGTCCTTGGGTGTGTGGAGGAAGTGCCTGGATGTTAATAGGGTGCAGGTAGAGGGCCCGGAGAAGGAAGAAACAGTTTGCATGCCGAGGGAGCATAGCTGTGGGATTCGCACGTGAAAAATGCAGGGAGAGAGGACAGAGCGGGTGAGCAGGAGGTGGAGGAGAAGAGACAGAGGGAGGGAGAGAGAGATAGTCCGTGAAAGAGAGAGATAGAGAGGGGGGTGGGTGGCAGGAGATTGAGGGAGAAAAAAGATGGAGAGAACACGAGAGAGAGGCAACAGACGGAAGTCGCACTTGTGAAGTTGGAGGTGTGAAGGAAAAAAACTACTTGATCATGCTTCAAGGCAGCTTTTTGGACTGCTGTTTTAAAACCTTGAAAATGCTGCTTAACTCTTTCCTTTCAAAAGTGAAGAATAATCCTTAGAAACGCTGGCACACAAACCATGCTAGAAATACATAATGGAAGTCAATGTGTGAGAGTAATGGTCTGTGAGTTGCTACCAAATCATTACATGCAATGTGCAAGACTAATTTATTACAAATTGCTAAATACTATATGGCACGTATCTGTGCACCGTTTTCGCATTACATCGAATGTCAACAATTTTCTAAACACTGCACTATAAAAAAACATATATGTCTAAAAATGCACTTGCACCTTTGCTCAGCATACCAAAAATGTGTCTGGTATCTTGACAATGTTACACAGTTATAAACCCGGCACCTCAGAGTGTGAGACGTGGATGCTGGCGGAGGAATGGCGTCTGATGCAATGAAGTGGTATGTAAGGTCCGCGCTATGCGCTCCCCCCTCCATTGTAAACCAGGTCCATGGCTCTCACCCTGGCAGGGGCTCCCATGTCCTTGTCCGTGCCCTGTGGATGGCTGCCCATGATGGGGCTGCGGTCGGACGCCAATGTGCCCAATGGTCCAGCTAAACATATGCAGCGCTTATGCTGCCTCAATGCCAGGCTAACGTCCACCGCGCGTCAGGGTGCCAAGGGTAAATGGATGGGGTGGGGGGGACTTACTTGCTTGGCATCCAATGCTTATAGGTGTGGATGTGGAGACTAGTGACCCCCCCAACCCCCCCTTTTCAGAACCTGTGCTTCTAACACCCTCTAACACCTCACCACACACACACACACACACGCATGCATGCACTCATGCACGCACACACACACACACACGCACACACACACACACACAAGTACCAGAGTGTGACCTGTCCTGTAATGGACACACCATGAATACAGGCCCAGACATTAAAAAAAGTACAATATTTTTGATTGCACAAACCTTCCTGGGATGGGGTATGTCTATGTGTTTGTGTGTGTGTGTGTGGCTCAATAGTTTTATGCATGTCTCAGTATGTGTGTTGTTTTTGTTTTTTTAATGTGTGTGTGTGTGTGTGTGTATGTGTGTATGTCTGTGTGTGCATCCTCCCTGCCACGTGTGCGTATCAATGCAAGCTGCTGTTAGCAGCAGATAACACAACAGATAAAAGAGCAGTGCCGATCTCCGTGGCACCACGCATGGCCTCTGGCTTTCTGTGACCTTTCACGAGACCAATGTCACTTCTCACCTCACCGCGAGATGGGCGCACGCTGCCTCCCACGGCACACACACACACACACACACACACATTGAACCGTCTCTTCAATTAAAACCTTAATGGGGGCTTTAGCACTCTGTCGCTACGATGACAGCGTCCTAATCTGCCACTGCTGGATCTCCGAGAGGGGTGCGGACAAGAAAGGGAGGAAGGGGGGAGGAGGTGGAGCAGGAGGAGGTGGAGGAGAGTGGGGAGAGAGGGGAGGCCTTGACAATATAATCAGGGATAGACGCGACTATGCGAGGACAGGATTCCATTTTTCTTTCCTACTTTAGTTTTTAGTTTTAGTTTTTTTTTCTCTTCACACGCCTCAGAGCCGAACGGGGGGACACGGTCGGCCCGGGGACGGCTGCTGGGGCCGAGGAGATGCTGCTCTCACCTCGGCAACACAGAGGCCACTGCAGCTGTCACCTCGCATCCGCCCAGGGAAGAGGAAGGGAGACAGAAACAGAGAGAGAGTGAAAGAGAGAGAGAGAGAGAAACTGAGAGAGAGAGAGAGAGAGAGAGCGGAGGAGCCCAAAAAGAGACTGCAACAAACGTGGCTCGGAGCCAAACTCCCATGAGCACTCAACCGACCGCCCGCCCACCCCCTCCCCACCCCCTGCTGTCACACTTCCAGTGTGTCTGCGTGAACTTTTTAGATCAGGAGACGAAATCGAAGAGATGAGACCTGTTTGGGTTTTATTTTTTGGTCTTGTGAAACGTCGAGAACCATTAGCAGGCATTCAGCGTAAGACCTTTTCAGTCTCACTTGATGCACACCAATCTACACAACGGGACGGATTCAACTCAAAACAGACTGAAAGTTGAAAGTAATCATGTATTACTATTTGTCTCAACTAAGGGTTATACCTTTTTAATTACCTTTAATGATCAATGTTAAACAATTACAAACGTCATCATAAAAAATATCCCTGTCTAGAGAATGCAGATGTGAATACTTTAATTACTCACGATTCAACTTGTATGTGAAGTACCGCAAATTGCTCCGATTATCTTTGTATGAAAGTCTGCAAAGTCATAATAAATCCCCTGCTCTATTATTTCAACCATCTTCTAACCTGCTATCAACCATCCAGCTATCATTTTCTATCCATCCATCCATCCATCCATCCATCCAGCCATCCATTTCCCCCTTCACCCATCCACCCATCCACCCATCCACCCATCCACCCATCCATCCATTCACCCATCCACCCATCCACCCTTCCATCCATTCACCCATCAGTCCATCCATCCACCCATCCACCCATCCACCCATCCATCCATCCATTCACCCATCCACCCATCCACCCATCCACCCATCCACCCATCCACCCTTCCATCCATTCACCCATCAGTCCATCCATCCACCCATCCACCCATCCACCCATCCATCCATCCATCTATCCATTCACCCATCAGTCCATCCACCCATCCACCTATCCACCATTCCATCCATTCACCCATCAGTCCATCCATCCACCCATCCACCCATCCATCCATCCATTCACCCATCGGTCCATCCATCCACCCATCCACCCATCCATCCATCCATTCACCCATCGGTCCATCCATCCATCCATCCATCCATCCATTCACCCATCGGTCCATCCATCCACCCATCCATCCTTCCATCCATGCATCCATCCATCTATCCCTCAATACATGACCTCATCTCATCTCAGTTGCTCTTCGTTGCACTTCTGAACTTGTGGCCCCCCTGCCTCTTGGGTGACCTCCTCCGCTGGTGTGCTGTGAACACTCAGCCACCCCCACCCAACCACCAACACACACACACACACACACATGCACGCACACCGGCCTCCTTCACTTGAAGCAGACTGACGATCACGTCTCGTGGAAGTGCGAAAATATGATGGCATTGGATCTATTAACACGTTGGGCTGAGTGTTAGGGAGTGTGTGTGGAGGTGGGGGGGGGGGGGGGGGGGGTAGCTCCTTCCACTGCTGACTGGGGGTGGCGGGATTGGGGTTGGAGGGCTGGACTGCTTACAGTGAGGGGGGGGCTGGGGGTGGGGGGCGTGGATGGGTGAATTTATGGAGGTTGTTAAGGGGAGATTTAGGTGTAGGGGGCTCGGCTGTAGTCAATTAGTAACAGCTGAGCACCCGAGGTCAGTGGGCGGGGGGGGGGGGGGGGGGGTCAGGGGAGATTAGACTATAGCAGTGGCGCTCTAGACAGAGGTCGCAGGGTGTGTGTGTGTGTGTGTGTGTGTGTGTGTGTGTGTGTGGTGGGGGTGAAGGTGGGGGTGGCGTCTACTCCTGGGAGGCGAGTCCGGACTCGTCCTCCGTCACAACTCCAGCAGCTCATCAACAGCCTCGCCGCGCGTCGATCGACGGGCTGATCAGAGTATTGATTGACGGGGCCTACCTGTCGGGACTTGTGTCGACCGGGTTAACAAAGAGGCATGTCACACGGGTGGAGGCCGGCGAATTGGATCCAGTGTCATGATCGCTGGTGCGGCTGTGTGACAGGAACCTGTGACATTATTTGCTGTTGAATTTTAATTGAAGCCGATGTTTGATTGGGTCTATGTGTGTGTGTGTGTGTGTGTGTGTGTGTGCTCACATGCGGGATTTACATCATTTGTGCGTGTGTGTGTTTGCATGTGATTTTGTGTGAATGTGTTCGGGATTCCAAGCGTGTAAATGTGTGTACATGTGTGTACATTGCATGTGTGTGCTTCTGTGTCTGTGTGTATGTGTTTGTGTGAATCTCTGCGTGTCTGTGTGTGCATGTGAGGATAAAAATCACCCAAATTCGGCAGCATATTCTCAGCACATTCTCCATTCATGAAGGTAAGACGTAAGCTGACATACAAACTGCCACTTAGCAGTCCACCCTGTTTCAGTGTTATGATGACTTTACATGTGTTCGCAACCACAGGGTTACACTCCTGAACTTATTGGCACGTGGAGGCGTGTTTCTGTCTCCACAGTGTGTGTACCTCTGTTTCTCTCCCAATGAACCCCCACCTCCTTTACGCACACACATACAAAAACAAACTCACAACTTTTGCCACACCGACTGCATGTTGATAAAGTGGCATATTATGGACCAGTGTTTGGGGGCAAAGTAGTGGAAAAACTTTAATTGAAATGGTGAAATAGGGGTAATGAACAGAGAAACAATTACTTTCTCTTTTATAGCTTAATGTTAGATCATTTAGAAAAAGATTTTTGAATATGACTTCTATTTTTCAGCTAAAACATTTCCTTAGCAAGATTTAGACTAAAACCAAATATATTCTCAAACGACAAAGCCCAGAGTTCCCTTCATATTAATGCAATGTATTGTCATCACTGATCACTTGAAGATGCACATTTCTACATCATTTAATTAATTAATAAAAGGTAAATTTCACATACTTTTGAATTGTATTTCCAATTGACATACAATCACTCACAAGCTTCATTTACAGAAAATAATCTTTCCCTCGCCATCACCATGAAGCAAATAAAGATGGACGACTCATTTCTTTCATGTAACATTCTTAAAGATTAACACTGTATGTTTAATTCTGACACGACGGGTCCCCTCTGCCTACCAAACACCACGTGTTTCTACCTAGTAGAGGACCTGCCTCCCCAAGACGATCCAACGAGATATTTACAGGTGTGAAATGATTATACATTTTACTAATACAGCGCGAAGTTCTTCTGTCAAACGTGCACCCTCCAATCAGCCTGTCCAAACGGAAAGAAGAGAGACACAAGAAGGCAGAGAGAGAGATAGAGAGGGAGAAAGAGAAAGTATGCAAAAGGGGAATAGTTAAATGGATAGAGGGAGAGAGGGAGATGGAAGGAAAGAGAGAAATACAAACATACAGTAGATAACTAGATAGATGGATAGACAGATAGATAGATAGATAGATAGACAGACAGACAGATAGATAGATAGATAGATAGAACAAGCTGAAGGGGAAGAGACAGAACAAGAGAGAGACAGAGAGAGAAAGAACGAAAGAAAGATAGAGCAAGCCAGGATAGTGAAGTCGAGAGAGAGAGAGAGAAAGAGAAAGAGAAAGAGAAAATCTGCGGGGCATGTTTTTTTTTGGCTCTGTGTGTTTCAGGGAGCTGAGGCGTAACTGAGCGCAAGTCTTAAGAGGAAGTGATAAAATATACAGTGAGAAAAGCTTTCAAAGTGTCGGGGAAATGAAAGAGGAGCGCAGCAGCGGGAGTGTGTAGGGGAGGGTGGGGGGGAGGTGGAGGAGGAGAAGGAGGAGGAAAGGCGTTCAAGATGATCGCAATCTGCTTATCCGTGGTCCTTCGGGAGGGGGAGATGCGGGTTGGGGGGGCGGGTAGCTGAGTGGTGGTGGTGGTGATGGGAGGTGGGTGGAGGAGCGGTGGTGAGGAGGAGAGTGCACGGCGGCTCAGGCTGTGACATCACAAGAACCGTGGTAAATACCTGGTAGTGGTTCAACATGGCCTCTACTGTTTTACCCTGCTTTACCGTTAGCCGGTGGGATGGAGCCAGTATGAAGTAATGATGCCCATCTTCTAGCGGAAGCTCTTGGTAACGCTGTGTAGGGCTGTGTGTTGGTGTGTGTTTGGGAGTGTGTTGGTGTGTGTGTTTGGGTGCGTGTTAAGGTGTGTTGGGGTGTGTTGGGGTGTGTTGGGGTGTGTGTTGGTGTGTCTTGGTGTGTGTGTTGGTGTGTGTGTTGGGGTGAGTGTTGGGGTGTGTGTTGGGGTGTGTGTTGGGGTGAGTGTTGGTGTGTTTGTTGGGGTGTGTGGGTGTGTGTTGGGGTGTGTGTTGGTGTGTGTTGGTGTGTGTGTTGGGGTGAGTGTTGGGGTGTGTGTTGGGGTGTGTGTTGGGGTGAGTGTTGGTGTGTTTGTTGGGGTGTGTGGGTGTGTGTTGGGGTGTGTGTTGGTGTGTGTTGGTGTGTGTGTTGGGGTGAGTGTTGGTGTGTTTGTTGGGGTGTGTGGGTGTGTGTTGGGGTGTGTGTTGGTGTGTGTTGGTGTGTGTTGGTGTGTGCGTTGGGGTGTGTGTTTGGCTGTGTGTTGGTGTGTGTGTTGGGGTGAGTTTTGGGGTGAGTGTTTGGGCGTGTGTTGGTGTGTGTGTAGGGCTGTGAGGGAGGGGTTGATGGCATAGCAGCAGGAACAACCTGCATCAGGAGAGGAGGAGGTGAGGGGAGGCTTCCTGACTCACCAAACTTGGAGTATGGCTGATGATGGTCTGTAACAACACAGGCAAAGAAGCAGCAGAGTACACAATGTGGAGGTGTGTGTGTGAGTGTGTGTTTGCCTGTGTATGTGT